>JASKGO010008640.1:0-70298 GCA_030556065.1 Holobus sp. GC000080 | reverse complement strand
GAACTTATTTACTCCTGATACAAATCCCCGATTTTCTCAGGATTCGAAAAATCCAAAATTCGATATTTAAATCAATTGTTAGCTCTGAAAAGAGCTGTTATCGTTCGATAAAGTGTTTGTTTTATTATTAATATTGTTGATAGCAATTGTTAGCTCTGAAAAGAACTGATTGATTGGGCTTTCGATGAAAATATCTGAAATGGAGCAATAAAATATAAAGTAACTTTATTAATTGTTTATTTTACTTTTAATTACAATTATACAATAAATTAACAAAAGATTTGCTGAAACTATTAAAAACTTGTTAAAAATAATAAAAAACAACCCTAACTAATAAATTAATTACTTAAACTCATTTAAACATATAAAAAACTATTAAAAACTTATTAAAAATAATAAAAGAAAACCCTAACTAATAAATTAATTACTTAATTTATTGCCGTAAAGATGATTATAATTATTTATTTTAATTATGGAAATGCCAGGAAAAAACATATGAAACCATTGAGAACTTGTTAGAAATTATAAAAATCAACTTTAACTATTAAAATAATTACTGGAATGCCTTGAGAAACATAAAAAACAATTGAAAGCATACTAAAAATTATAAAAGTCAACCCTATTTATTTATTTAAATAAAATAAGAATTGCTGAAGAACTGTAATAACTATTTAAAATATGATAAAACTAACATTTATTTACTTATTTTACAAATAAAACCTAAAAATCATTATAAATTCGATATAAACATAATATTTAACTTAAGAAACTGAATTACAATTAAAATTAACAATAAATAGAATAGTGTTATTGATTGGGACTACAATTTCTTCAGAAACGCAAAATTATATAAATTAATCATAAGCACGAACGATAAATGAAAGAAAAAAATTATCGACATCCAAAACAACTATCGAAAAAAATTATTTATTACTAATTTAGACGCGAAATAATTACAAATACTGGATTGTGTTAACAATTTATACACTTAAAAAATAAAACGCAAAAACATTAGATATCTGCGACTAGAAGCTTATCCCAGTCTATAGAAACATTAAAAACTTCTTGCTCTAACCATAATGCATAATGCTTTTTGAAACTTTCTGATAACTCCTGTTTATTGCCGAGTACACTGCTGAAACAATTATCCATTGGTTCGAAATCTGGATCGATTAATTTATTTGTATAACGGCGATTATTAAATCGATCCACCGAAGAACGTAACGAACATTCTTCAGCTTGAAAATCCCATGGTCTTGCGTCCAATTCTGCACCCGAAAATCAAATTAATGGGACTAGTTAATTAAAAATCAAAGACTTACCATTTCCAAATGCCCAATCATCATTTAATCTATGTCGAACTTTGGCATAAATGGCACTAATTGTTTTCATATTTGATTTCCTCCATTGCCGTCCTAAATATTTTGTTTGCATTTTTAAAAGCTTTAATACGTAGAGCTGGGTCATAGCATGTCGAACTTTAAGTGTGCGCTTAAGAATGGGAGCTGATTTAAAAACGACCAACATCTGCACACAAAAAATTGATTTTGTTAATTTAAAATTCGGTTATCATTATTAATTCATTTACCATTATTCTTGAGTGTTTCCATTTCGTCAGCTTGTTGAGAATTCGCAACAAATTAATGCAAGAGAATATGTTCCTCCAGGAATAGGGCGCCGAATCGCCGATCTCTAAACTCTCTGCAGTCAGTTCGGGTTGATCTCCAATCACGCAAGACGGAAAATCCAAAATTGGAATCCTGAAAGTGTAAAAAATCAATTAACATAAGTGATTAAAACTAAGATAGAAAATTTTCTAACATGTTCTTGGCTCCCACGTACGCCATAATATTTTGATTGAAAAATTTCAATACTAGCGGGATGCAGTTGGCAAAGACCAAATGTTGAGACATAAATTCAAACTGATAGATGTGGTTCAATTTGAAGTGCTTCAAAAGAAGCAACAGAATGGCTGAAACTGCCTTCACAATTATTTCCTTGTGTCTATTGACATCAATTCCTAACTTCATAGATTGTAGTACAGTCATCCTGGAAACAAGTATCCTTAATAAATACTTCATTAATAAGGCAGTGTACTATTTACGGCATCTCTTCTGGAAGAACGTCAGCCATTATATTAATGGAATCCGTTTTCGCTTTAGACGTTGGCGCAGCTGCTAACAAAATCTTAAGGAGCGCAATCATATACTGGGGCAAATTAGCCAACATTGCTTGATAGAGTAATTCGGTGGGAGTTATTTCAACGTCGTCCTCCTTTGTTGAAAGAGGATTGCGGGCTATTTTTTCCTCTGTCAAGATTTGAAGTTCGGCAATTGAGGTATACATATGCTAATGGAAGGTATAAAAACCATTATAGAAACGGAAATCCGACCGGATAATATTCTGAAGATGCTTTACTTTACCTCTTTCAAAGTTTTCACGCCATCGGAAATGGGTTGCGGCAGTCCCGCCAAACTTTCCCTATCCTCCGGCAAAGTGTAGCCCACGAATTTCAGTCTCGCATTGTCCAGGAAAATATCGATATCCTTTTGACGAACTTTCGGTTTCCACGGTAGCCCCCGAGCAACCGGAAGCGGAACTGGTGGAGTGTTTGATGTTTGCGGCATGTTATTGTACATATTATGGGCATTAGTGTCGCAGTTGTTGTCCATCGGACGACGCTCATCGTACTCGGACAAATCTGTCACTCCGTCTCCATTAAAATTCACGATGTTCCCGTCCAATTCCATATCGAGCGATTCGTGGTCATCAAGCGAATTTTGTTTCATTAAACTCTACACGAATCAGTTGCAAAATTAAAATTTTAGAGCCATGGAAATGCATAAAAACTTACTCTGCGGAAGGGTCGGTTACTGCGTTTGGGATTCTGAGTTTCCAGCAGGTCAGTTGCACTTACAGGCGGCGAAGACGCTCTCATCGTTTTGGCAATGTCCATGGTGTCTTCGTCCTGCGCCGGCAACAGATACTTGGCTCTCTTCAAAGCCTTCTGCTCCTTCAGAGTATTCATTCCCCCTAACGAAACCAAAATGACTTTCCAAAGTAGCAGTAAAACTTTCTTCATGGGAAAATGCGGCGCTGCGCCCCCGCAAAACCTGGTCACCATGCCGAGCAGTTTAACGGCCAGCAACTCTTCACCAGTCGGATTGGCAATCTCGGAGCAGAAGGAATTTACCTGCGTCTCGTACTCAGACGCTTCGCAGGACTTTTCGTTTCTCATTACTTCCGTAATGGTGTAAAGGACCGACAAAATGACACGCAGATCCTGCGAATCCGCAAGCGAAACGGCCAATTTTCTCATGGCGACATTGGCAGCTGTATTGTTACTGAAAATTTCAAACCGCTATAACAATTACAGAAGCGATCGGCGAATCGCGCAAACTTACTCAATTTCAATATTCAGCAGTTCCACAAATGCTGTAAAAATTCCTAATTCATACAGCAAAATGCAGTTAGTTCTTGCCCATTCTTGCTGCTCAGCATCAGACTGCATCTCAGCCCAGCATCCCTGGGCTATGTACAGGGTGCATCTGGCAGCCCTCATCCTCTGAGGCTTACTACTCACCTCCAACTGGTCCAGCAGCTTCATCACCACGGACTTCCTCTGAGCAATAGTTAATCTTTGCCAGCTTGGAGGTAAACTGTACTGTTCCATTTGGTCCTCAAAGGCTTTTACATTCAGTTGCAGCTCAGCTTGCTCTGTATAGCTGTACAATTCTGCAATTTCATTAGCTGGAGTATCAGAATCACTGTAGACGAAGTCCAAGTCCGGCGAATCAGCAGCTCCTCCCTTAAAAACATGACAAACAATTTCTTAAGCTGTCGAAAGATACCTGAAGGGTGGAAAGAGATTTTCCGAGGAAGCGGTAAATGTGGACACAGTTAAATAACTTACATTGGAGTCATATTGCTGCTGTTGGCCACTGTTTGTCTGCACTTCACGCCACTTGAACCCGTCCATACTTTATTTCATTGGGAGAAGGAATAATTAGTTCATAAAATGATCATGAAGGGGTATCGATCATGATCATACTGCCGACACACCCTATCATTCGAAAGAGCAACAGCTCCAATTACTGTTATAAAGAACAACCATAAAATCACGTACTTTTATGAACACACTTGTATCGAAAGAAAACTAGGAATCCTTTGCCTGTTTTGCTGCTCGACTGCTGTGTTGACAAGCAGCCATTACCGAACAAATGAACGTGCGCAATGAATGCGCGCGCTCGGCCCTTGAGGCGGCAAATTCAAAAGAAAACAATGAATTATTTACAAGTACATCGTTTAATTAGCCTTTTACTACTGGTTTAACAACGCAACTTCACGAAATAATCAATGTCCGTTCCAAATATGATATGTTTTTTACCTGTTATTGTTGCAAATCTACAATTGACTTTTCTAATAGCTGAAGACTTTCATTGGAAACAGACTAGAGAATTTCGATTTGAAGAGGAAGTAATGAAAGTGTGCGTTGTTTAAAAGTACGATCCAAGTTATCCACTAAACACATCCACTACTTGCGGGGAAAACGGTCCTCAAAGACTCTACAACAGTTCGTGAAAATGTCTAGGGACTAATCTCTAAGTATGTTTTCATGCTGATATTCCTAATTGATATGTTAGAAATGCCGCATTCGGACATTGTTTCTCTCGTTTAACAACAGCCAATTATAACGCATCGTTACAATTAACAACTAACAGTTTATCTACATCATTAATTGATCAACAAACGACCGCTATAAATACCTCTATATAATGTATAAATCCAACATATTAAAAATACTATTGTCATACGATACATTTTACAAACAGTGTATACATTATTAGTTGTTTGAATAGGGTGAAGTTTTCATTTATTTTTTTTTTAAACATTTCTTTGTCGTAAATAATCGTTCAGGCAGTTAGGCCAATTTTGTTTTGGTTTGTTTGCAGAGGTAAATTGATGAGCTCTACATATCACAATATTAATGCACCAATCTATGCTTCAAAAGACATAAGACTCTATAAAAAGACAACTCGCATTTTTGCTTCCGATCCGAGAAGTGTGTAGCTCATGAATTTTTTCTTTTTTTTTGCGCTGCTGATAAAAATCGGGTAATCTCAGTAGTTTTCGGTAAGTAGGTATATTGGGATGTTTGTTTGCATGTTTTGAATTGAATCTGCGATACTAGTGGGATAATGTTGGAACGAAATCGATATTATTAATCTGTGGCGTTGACGACAATGGTTTTGCCCTTCGGATCGTCGAACCTGTCCATCGTTTTGATGTCCATCATCATAGTTAGGCCCATGCTCAGAATTATAACTAAGATCAGGGTCACAAAGAGACCGGACCAAATTGGTATCGAGGTGAAACCGACACAATCGTACGCATCTCCAAACTTCTTATTAGTTGCGTTATGCTGAATCTGCCGAAGAAAATAGATAATTTGTTGAATGCATACAAGTTTAGGGCAAACAAAAACAAGTTTAAAAATATAATTTATATTACCTGAAAATCGGGCAATGTCAGTACATTGTTACCCTTGGCGAAGACCATTCTTGAGCAATGGTAGGAAAACTGCATTGGGGCATAGACGTCACTGTTGAGGGCGATGTCGCCGAACTTCATATCGACCACAGACCAATAACCACTGGTCTCGTTGACGGTGAACGTTAGTTCCCCATTACTGGCTTTCACAGTGTACTTATTATCTTGCACTTGAAGATCGGTAAATGTCACGTTTTCGGTCTTCTTTCCGTCAGAAATAGTAGCAGGACCACTAACGTAAAACATAGAGTTGCCTTCAATAAGGGGCTTCGCATCATTTGTATAGACAGCATCAGTGCTCCTGGTCTGCCTGTGTTTTATTATTTCTTTTGGAAGGACCTTTAAATTATTCCCAAAATATTATCACGTATCCAACCTTTAATAATTACATAATTACATACCCAAGAAGAATGATAACCGGTATAAATGGCCAAAAGGTCCCCATCAGAATCGCCCAATAACTTTTTATAAGTTTTAGCAATGAATTTGGCTAAAAATACATTGATAAGCAACAGAGAACATTTTTTTGTAGCAATACCATACAATGTCTGTACAACATATCAACTCTATCTTCATCTTCTTTGGCATCATTCAGGTTAATGATCAAATTGGTCGAATCAATGGAACCAATGTGAAAGTCTTGAACAGACATAACCTGAGCATTCCAGTTCTTCAGCACCTCAACGGGGTCCTGAACTGAGGGCAAATAGCTATGCTTTGATTCTAGATCGGTAAAAGACCAGAATATGCTTCTATCGATGCTAGAGAAGTCTTCAGGGCTGAGGTTCTCCTCAGCAAACACCACAATCCTGGCGTTCTTATCGGCTAATTTACGAATGATGAGTTCGGTAAATGTGTCCGAGTTTACGTGAGACAAAGCGGGTATTTGTCCCCTCGATCTACAACAATCGGAAAATGCCGCAAATTGTTTTCTCATTTTCCCTCAGCAGGTGTGGCTGAAAGTATACACTTACCCTGAGCTTTGCCATAGATAAGCAGGAACAAATTCCGAAGCACTAGACCAGCCGAGGGCTCCCAATAAAAGTAGAGAAAAGCAAAAGACGAAATTCATTATTAATTTAGAAAAGGGACTGCGAGTCTTGGAAAATATCGGAAGAAAATCGCGGATCACGTGAAATGTTTGCTGTGCTCACAGTCATATGTTCTGAACTGCACTCAGGGTAATGTGGCGGGGGGGATAAAAGTGTACCAAGGGAGTCAAGGTTAGCAAGCGCCCTCTGTGGCTCAATAGTAAATTAAAAACCGCCGCAATTCAATTTAAAAAGTATAGGTAGCGATAGGGAGCGTTATTTTAAAACTAAAATAACTTTCGCGGCTCGCAAATTGCAAAAATTGCAGAGAAAACTCCAGAAAGTAAAACATTAGAAATTTTATCAGGATTCACATGTATATATTTCGTGGATTTCATTTTTTTTCTTTGAATAATGAATATATCTACAGGTATTTTACATTTACAATAGGTAATATAATACAACGCTAGAAGTGAATTAAATATTTTACAACATAAACAATTCTATAGATTAAATATAATTAAGAATAATATATTACAAATAAACATTCAAAATTAATTAAGAAAAAAACAATGCATTTTTACCAATATATTGAAGTATATTCGTGATTATGACGATGCATATCGGATTACGATAGAACCACCAGTCAAAACAATTCGAAACGCTCAATTAACAAATTGCACAACACGTTTCACTGTTGTTGTTCGGGACATGCATGAATTTATTTACCCTAAATAAGACGACAGTACGGATTTTCTTTATAATTTTTCTTGTTTTATGGGCAACTAATTATTCATGATAATGATTCGAGATCAAATGAAGCGATTTATTAAATACTGACACCGACAATGATTGTTTAAATTCACGAAAAATGTTAATTTTGGGCAAGATTATATGCCCCCAAGTAATTATTGATATATTACTGATACTCTATTTCGTGTTAAGTAGCTTTTTTTTTGTTTAAAATACCTGTCAGGAACAACACACCAATTTAAGAGTTTTAGTGATACTATTATTATAAATATATTACTGTTAGGCAAGAGCTAATCATGCAGTGCTATTATAACGTGGAAAAAGTTTTCGTTTTTCGCAAAAAGAATAAAACAGTGCAGTATCTAGAGTAATCATATTAGTTTCGGTATCGGATGGGGATGAGCGGCGAAACAGTTTTTCATTGTTCCTCTACTACAAGATACAGACGGCGCAACGAAGTCAAAAGGAAAATAGCAACAGTAATCCTCCCATATCGTTGTTCTGTGCGAAGAACTAGTGGTAGTGGTAGTAGGAGTAGCCGAAGTAGTGATGTAGAAGAAGAAAGAGCAGGAGCAGCAGCAGCTAGAAGTTAACATCCTGTTCCACAATCGCATTACATAAAGATTCGCCGCAAATCGGTGGGGGATGTAATCATGCTGCACTGAGGGCAAACTTTCTTGCTTCCCTGCGGGCAAAGTGCGTGCCGCTTAAAAAATGTATCGAAATTAATAAATGGCAAGTTACCAGTGTATGGAGCCAGCATTCCTCGCAATGAACGTGCCAGCAAACGGTCGAAATAACAGGTTTTTTGTAGTGCTCCTGCAGCGACAGAGGGAACAATTAACTCGGTTATAAATTAATCAATTACGCCTGGCAGGGGTGCAGGTGATTGATCACTTTATGTAACACACGTATTGAGGTCAATTCGCAAAGTGCGGCACCTCGTGCGGTCACGTTAAATAAAACATCAATTTGCACGGCGCAACGGTCGAAACGAAAGAGAAAATTCGAAGGACCGGAAAAGTGCGTATGTACTTACCAAGCAAATCAAACACTTGTAGTCGTCCGTTTCGATGCTGGTGGCCGATTCTCCGTTCCCTTCCGCTTCCAGTTGCCGGATGCGATTACGCAATTCCTCGATGATCTGCGCCCGGCTGCTGGGTTCGGCATCCGACGTGCTCACGGCATTGCTATCACATTGCTGGCCGTGCGCCTCCACCTTCACCTCGACGTCGCCGCTCGAGTTCACGGTGGCCACCTGCGACTGTCCGTCGTTCTCCTTCTTCTTCTCGCGACTCTTGATCTCGACGTCCGACTCGGTGTACTGCGACGGCCCGAAGGACGACTCCTCGGGATCGTCGCCGTCCACTATTACGTCGTCCCCTTCGGCGTCGATGTCGGTGCTGGTCAGGCGGTCCGTACTGCTCGGAACGGAAGCGGTCTGATGGCTTATCAAAAAACTGGTCCTCCGCCGCTGACCTTCGACCCAATCCTCGAATTCCGTGTCTCCCTCCACGTCCACCGGCTCGTCCTCATCGGCCGTGCTGCTGTTCTGAAATTTCGCAACGGAACGGACGAGCAATTTCAATGCGATGCTGCAAGTCAAATGCCACAAGCACAAACCTTTCGACGAAGACACTGCTGGGCGTGCAGATGCATCTCCTCGGGCGTCCTATGCACACGATCGCTGCAATCGAGGCAATCGTCGATCTTCCGTTTCCGTATCTTGATCCGAAGACGACCCTGTCTGTTGGTCTTGATCCGCTGAAACGTCTGCACGGGGAAATCGGCAAATTAGTATTAGGCGACCGTTGAGCACACCCACGCGACCGCACGTACCTCCCAACGTCCCTCCGGTCCGCTGTCTCCCGGCAGAGCGGCAGGTCGTCCGGGATCGTGGACGCGCTTCCTTCCGGCCACGATTCCGGTCCCGTTCAGCTTGTAGAGGCGGTCCAGCTCGTGCATGAAGTGGGTCTCGAGGTCTCCCTGAGCAATGGCCAGTCCGCACACGGGACAACTGGATGGATCGCGCTTCTTTTTGTTCACTGCAAAGAGACGCAACGAACAATTGCCGGAGCCCATTATGTTGCGAGACTGCTAAAGCATATGTCATAGCGCGTGCAGCGCTTGTTTCAAAGCGATTTCACGAAGGGGCGCATATTAATTTAATTGAGGCATTTTGCGGTGGTTATGGTGTTCGCGCTGGAATGCCGAGGATATATGTAATGCGTGTGCAATGTAGGTGCAGGAGGCATAAGCGCGAGTCGGTCGCGCGTTTAATGGTCTCATTGCTGCGGATCGGGCGGGGAACACTAAAAGGGGATTTATTCCCTTTTAATCGTTTATTGTTATTTTAGCAGCACGCGGTATTATAAAACATGTGTACGACCGGGGGGTCCATACGTGAATCGGATGTAAAAACGAATTAATTAATTTCGCCGCAGTGCAGCGGCAACCGCCGTTATTGCTCTCGCGCCAATAATGGCTCATTATTCAATGATAACGCAATAGACGACGAATGATTAGCATACTACCTCTAGCATATTACGTATAGTTCTTCACACACACACACCGCTCTCGCACTTCATACTTTCCACGTACTTTAATTATTTTCCACTATTGGCCTATATTAAAAGCCTGCGTTCCTTTTAAATTCATTAAATTTTACTCCAATTACATCGACACGCCTGAAAAACTACTAAATCGTGAGCCGCTCCGAGGTCTTCAGGTCTTCTTTATGAGCGAGCGAGCATATTCTGCAAGCGCCGGGGTCTCTTCCTTTCCTTCCCCCAGTTTCTGTCTCAATTTGCCCTATAAATTTTAAGCAGATTCTCGACAAGCTCTCGAAATCTTTTCTTTAAAGTGGAGAGCGAGGGCGAGCGAGAGGTGAGGAGCCGAGTAAAAATACAGATCTGCGTGCATGAGCCAGAGTACAGTCTGTATGCATGTGTACATATCAATTTCGTCTGTGTTGAGCCGCTAAAATATATTAGCATTTGTCATGTTAATAGTCAGAAGGGGGCAGATTGGCGGATTTGTTTAACGCCGATAGCGAGCGCCCGCACCCGCATGCGATACCGCTGATCCATTGAGCACCTGCGGGCCAGGCGATCCATCAGCAGCCGCCACCCGGACATCATTCACGGGATTAGCAGCGTTAACCTCGTTAATTGCAAGCAGCAGCCTTTTTCTCGCCCCCGCTCGCTCCCGCCTAATGTATACATGCACGGCCTAAACGTAAATCAGCACCGGCTAAAAGGGGGATAAACGGGCTTAAGTCATCAAGTGGCTCTCGCTTATAGTGTTGGCGAACCTGCCCGCCACCCGCTATACGCGACCGTACCGTACCGTTTCAGTTTCGGTATCAAGCACCCCGCGATCGTTTATAAGACCGGGCCTATAGTATACTATACCTCCGCCGACTCGCAACTATACACTTTCGATACTTGCTGCTGCTTAAAATATGCATGTGCGGATACGGAACTACATTAAGCCTTTCAGACAAGCGAAACAGTCGGCCCTTTCTTCGGAATTCGAAATTACGGGACTCGCGCGCAATCCCCCGATTAGTACCCCAACTAAAATCTATACCTTCTTCTCCCACGTTATTACTAACACCCAATATTATCGGCGCGACTGTATACGAACAAGGCGATTTACGTTTATGCATGGCAAATTATTCGGGACGAACCGGAAGGTTTTAAAAAGCCGGCTGCATGACATTTACGACGAAATATACAACGCGCGAGTAATGGGGCACAATTAGAAAGTAAACAACCCTAACAAGTGCAAGGGGTGTTATAGCAATTAAACAGATACGTACTTAGTGTCGAGAGCAGCGAAACAATAATAATAATAATAATGATGATGGAATTTTGCGAGTGTTCTTTTGGAAATTATACGAGTGTCGTGAATAGCGGCGGCAGCGGGCGGGAGAGCCGTTGCGATGGGCTTCCAGAAAAGAGGAGAGCCCTTTCGCCGCCGACCCACTGTTTATACCAGATTTAATTAATTAATTTGGCCCGCTCTTATACAGCTCTTCGGCTAATCTTACAGACAGTATTATTACTTTGCTGCCGCGCGTATAATAAGTGTAACACTACTTGACAATTTGAAAATTAATATCTTCATAAAATGCCCCTCGTCGCGTACCGCCGACTGGAGATTCGTCGCTTTATGAAAGCTTATGTTCTTAGAGAACACTACTGCGTCTGGATGCGGCCGACGACGGCGACAACGCAATAATGATACACCTGAACATCATTCTTTGCCACCCCCGTGCACAGCGCTCGACACCCGACACAATCAGAGCCCGACTTTTATTATATTCGTTCGGCTCGGCGCGAATTTACGATACGATGACGCCGAAGCTTTTCACTTTTTCCCAAGCGAAAATTACTTGCTGACTGATTTAATTACAGAAGAAACTTTGCGAAACGACCCTTAATAACTGTTAATTTCGGTGGAAGCGCAAAGCATAAAATGTATAAGAAAAACGATTGTAAAATGTACGACTAGCTTATACATATAGAAACAGTTGACTACTCCCCCGGTTTGCGGTCCACGACGAATTAATCCAGTTTTGATGACGTGCCAGGGGTTGGAAAACAAAGATCCGATCGGTTACGTTTTGACTTACAAATTTGACCTAAAATTACCGCCGTCTGATCGACGCAAAATTTGTTGACAGAACGATAACGTTTTTGCGATGTTTCGAGGATAAAAAACACGCATTGCTGCCACTACCGGAAACGAGCGATACCACCTATATGGCATGTAATTGAAGTGACTGTTCAAACAGTGCCCATATGTTCATCAATATGTACTTAGCGCACTGCGGACACACATGCACCGTATTTACAGAAGGATAATGATGAAATTACCGAAAACATTCAATTGATTAGCTGCTCGACGCAATATAGAAGCGGACGGAAGGGCATCGGGCCGCCGGTAACGGCAGAATGCGTCATTGATGAGGAGGATCAGCTTTGCGAACTTTCCGTCGAGAACTTTGCCAATAAGTCGCGCGTGTTCGGGTTTTTACATTAGGGCGCGCAAATTTTTACACGCCAGTCGGGGAAAAAAAATAACAGAAAGAAGCAACATAAAACAAAAAACAAACACACACACACACGGGGGGCAGCGCACAGAAGGAACGACGAAAAAAGTACAGAACGCATAGCGTATAGCTTCGGTGTGTCTGTATACGTGGGCCGAGGGTGCGGGGAAAATCGGCAGAGTGTGCAACGCACCTTGTACTGTGCGTGGCAAAGCGGCCTAAATCCTTTGCCGGATTTGTAAACGAGTCCAGGGTGTAAGCGTTCATAGTACGTACGTATGTATGAGTGACCATTTATCATCCTAACGTCCCTAAACGCTCTTTCCCCCCAGGCGCTCACCCTGTTTCGCACTAACACGCCGACGACACCGGCGACATTAGTGTCGAGCCTCTGTCACCTCACTACATACATATTATTTGCTTTGCGCGTTTCTTTGGTGGCGCGGTGCTTGTTGCTCCATGTATTTTATTACACCGTTTCATCATTGTGCTTCTGCATGGAGACATGTGTACGTTCGTGTTATGGTTTTGTTTTCAACCAGTTATTATGTTATTGCATCATTTCGTTGACAACGCTTGCTTTTCATAAAGGAAACCGCTTCTGCATTTCCAACATACAGGGTGTTCCCTTTTTTCTCTAGCCAGTGGTTTCCTTAAATCACCCCGTCATATAACCGATTTTATTGAGCAAAGCAAAGACATAAATGTATTAATTGACGTGGATGACAGTTCTATAAGTGGAAATCCAAACACCAAACGGTGATTTTAAATGTTGTTTTAAAAGTATCTAAGGGGGGCACACGAAGGGGCGAGCCCTCGACCCGAATGTTCGCCCGAAAAACCGCCAATGCCAATAATAGTAATAATAAAAATAGAGAAGAGACAAGTAGTAAAAAATACATACTATTTGCGTATGTGAAATGTCTCGAATAAAGTTTGCATGCGCTACAATGGTATTGTTTCCGAAGCGGGCGGCGAATGGCAGCGGCGGAGAGTTGTTGGCCGCCGCTGGAATTGCCGCTAAGGATGTGTGAGATGCGATGTTAAAGAACGGGAAGCAATGGATAACGGGCCATTGCCTTCGCTCCATAACCGTTCTTCACACTCGGCATCTATGGCTGTGGCGCGGCGATGTAAAGTATCCCTTTTTTCGGCCGGGGAGAGGTCACTCGCTGCGCGCAAAAAGAACGAAAATTCACATGCAAATAACGTCGCGATTGATAACGTCGGATAAAACTGGTCGGGCACAGGTAAAGACGCGGCCACGGCCGCTCGGTGGTGGCCGAACATGATTAGTGCATTTGTCGATGCATGCAGATCAATCAATGGGGGGTATGCATCAGCTTGGCCGCGTAATCTGATGAGGTATTGATGACTTGGAACGTGTCGACACCAGCTGAACCAATTACATTTCGCAAATCCTTTACAAACCGCTCCTCGGAGCGACTGCGGTCCCAAATCGGTTGATCCCGTAGGATTACCCGTTCAGCTGCGAAACTCCTACATAGCTGTAAGATAATGGTCAATGGGTAGCGCGTAGCGGTTGCAGGTTGCACCGCAGCCGTACGATAATTAGGGTATTGGCGAATAAGTAAGTTCGGTCCGAACGACGGCAGGGCGATCAGTTTAGATTGGTGGACTTATCCGACGCGAGCGTGGCAACATATATAAAATATGTTTGTTCATAAAAAGTACAATGTTTGTAAGTGGCTTTCATAGTCGGGGGGATAATCTGGGGAAAAAATGACATAAGGGATTTATAGGGCTAACAATGTTTGGAAGAGGGTGAAGACAGCTAGAAAACTGACCGCTGGAGATTGGCGGGTTTAGAGATGAGCGTGCCGCGACTGCGAATCGAATTCTGGAAATAACGACGAAAACATCAGCCACCTACCTAGGCGGCCGCAGAGCGTTGCCGCCGCCCGCCGCCCGCCGCCCGCCACCTGTCCCGCCGATAATTCCCCAATCGAATATTCAATGATAGTTTGGAGAGCAGGTTTCGATGACTGTTACACGCATACAATGGATAAAATACGCGCGCCATGCTGCATATCTCATAGTCCCTTACTATCTCCTTACTATTTGCAGAATACCTGACGAAATTAATAAAGGAGATGATGGTAAATGCGACGAAAGACTGTTAGGGTGCTCAGCGGTCCCGCCAAACGAATCAAGTTTGCCGATTAAGAGCACTCTCGGCAAACTCTCTGCAACTTGCTCGCCGGGAGCAAACTTTTCACGAGACGACGCGCGTTCTCTTATTGTGCGCGCCCCGCACCGACATATTACCACCACGATGTCGTGCAAGTGGCATCGCGGGTTACGACCACCCCGTATATTGTAAATAATAAAAATATAACTGTCTGTCCGAGTAAGTGTGTGTGTGTGCATTATTTGCGCGCCCGTACATGCGAGTGTGTGTGTGTGTGTGTGTGTGTGTGCATGTGCATGCCAGCGTTTTTATTAATACCATTTATCTCGTGCTGCTGATATTTCAACAACAATCACAATGAACGACTCTCGGGCAACATTGTCGTTTCTTTTATGGTGCGCTTTCCAATAGCCCCATTGCTGCGGCCACCGCTCGACGACCGACGAGAAACCAAAGAAGCATCGGTATTTTCGACGCAAATATTACGGCCGTATAAAGCGCGCTCCGATTGCGATAATTTGTCGTCCTTTATGTGGCGCGTCGTTGATGGATCGGGGCCGTGCTGGATCAGAGGGACAGGTGGACACGTAGGCGCGGGTACATCAAATCGGCCCGTACCGGTCGGTAATTAAGCAGTTTCGCTGCGGCCAATTCGGTCGGTCCGTTGTTTGCGACGCTGCCCCCGAACGAACAAGAGGCCGGTGATTATGCACTTCCGCAATAATGTCAAGTTAATTGTGTCGAGATCCGTGTACACTACAGCATATAACAGCAGGGCTCAAAGTCCGGGGTTGTCGATGTCCGAACGCGCCATGAACGAAAGTGGATGTCACGTTTCGGGGCGCAAAAAGCTGCACAGTTCGACGGGAAAGTTTACCGTAAAGTCCAGTCGGAAGCAAAAAACATTTTCCCCGATGCAAAACTGTCCGCATACACAGAGATACCGATGCAGACGCAGCCAGCCAGAGAGAGAGAGAGAGAGAGAGAGAGAGAGAGAGAGAGAGAGAGAGAGTGAGAGAAATAGAGAGATGCGATCTGGATTTCTCTATGTGTGTGTGTGTGTTTAAAGTGATCGATTAGAGTGGCGACGGTGCCCAAAAGGTAGACGACAGGGTTATTCGAACGACTTGTGCTCGGGGGTGGGAGAGGAGGTTGAGGATTTCGCTTGATGTCAATCCTGCTAATGATACCACACGACCGCACCAAATTACCCTGTGCGCTGTCGGGGTTTACTGACTGGAACCATATGGCGTGGATGAGAGTTAGTTTTCCCGTTTGTAATATTCCTAATGACGAGCACACGCGTGTCGACCGCACCGGGAACACGCGTACTGCATGAAAACGCAACTTTTCGCCCGCTTTTTCCCCAACTTCTCTCCTCGACGCATATAATCGAGGTGCGAAGCGATTCATAAATGTAATGAAGCTCTTCACATTTCACAATCGATTGCGCGCGGCGCAGCGACGGGGCTCAGGGCACGGATTAATAATAAGCGAGATATTTGTCGGGCGCAGTGGAAAAAACTGAGGAAAATTTCAATTAAATTTTCGCATCTCTGCGCGCATCCGTATCGGCGAATCGAAGAAAGTGGAGTAAAAAAAACCGAAAGAAAATCGCCAGCGTCGAAAATCGGTCGACCGCAAACAGCGAACGCAAACACTCGACTTTTCGTCGATTCGGACGAATTAATTAAAGCGCGCACCCCCGGCGACCGAAGAAAGTACATTGCGGTCGGCATGCACTGCACTAGTGTAATTGTCAAACTAGGACTTCTAATGGTTGTCTTGGGGCGTCCGGAACAGATGTCTGGATGTGCGGAATTGAGGTCCGTGCGTGTGTAGGGCGGCCCGATTTATAACGTCTTAACTTTAAAACTTAAAGGGCTCGCCCGTTATTATATATTGATGGCAGCGAGCGAACCCTTTTGAAATGAGGGGGGGTGGTGGGTGGGGGATGGAAGGGGGCGGCGGCGGCGGCGGCCGACATTTCATTTCTTTCGCAATATCGTTACGCTAATATAATTACGATATAATTTCGTTGGTTCGTGTGATGTGCCAAATGGAATTAGGACGTCGTGTACGTACGAGTGACCAGCGAACGAGCTAATTGAGAGATTGAGATTTAAGGGGCGAGGTTTGTGCGGCCGCCGCGTGCATTCGAGTGTCGATGGCGAGTTTTTCGGCCGTTAGTCAAGAGGAGTCGAAACCGATCGCGAAGCTCGCACATCCAGTGATTGACATGCCCCAACGGTCCCTCGATGGCCTTCCGTTTATTGCGCCGCTCGCCGATCTCGCTCCGTTCTCGACGCGTGTAATGCGTGTGTAGTATGTGTGCTCCCTTGCTTTCCTCCCGACGCACTCGGTATGCATGTTTAGCTAACTGGTATATGACCGGCCGCGGATGGGACGGGGGCGAGCGGCGCAACAAAGAGCGGATCAACTCCGGTCGACTGATCCGTGTTGACATTCAAATTTCTTCGAGCTTTGAATACATTCCGACCGCGCCACTTTAGACGAAGAGATGAAGAAGAAGCCGAGAAAAAAAGGAAGATATATACGGAATCGAATGCGTGCGTGTGTATGCGAGGATAATATAAAAGTAGAAAATGCGTCTTAGTGACTGACAGGGGATGTAGGCGACGAGACGGAAACAACGCTCGTCATAGAACAGAATCTATGTGTGTATTTTATAACAGTTAGATTGAGCGGTTTTATTTCAAAGGCGCGCACAGTGAATATATGTGCACTTAAATAATTTTTTTCTCTTCTCCTTCTTCTTCGGGGGGGGGGGGGGCGGCGGTAGGGCACACAGAGAGAGAGAGTATTGGATCAGTGGAGAGTCAAGCGCGAGAGGGGAAATAAGAACATACAAACACGAGTGAGGAAACGCTCTTCGAGCATCAAACCAGCCTGGCAGAAAAATGAAAACCCAAATCCGGTTATCGTAGCAATTTCCACGGCGCTACTGCCGCCGCTCACATATTCGCCGCCACCTCTATTTTACTCCCGCAATACGCTCTCCTTGATAAAATTCCTCGCTGAAACCTATCTCACCGCAAATGTCTTACTCTCCTAAACGATATCACTCTCTTTACTACCGAGAACCTTCCTGCTGCAACATCATCTTCGCCCACAATATTATTATTATTGCTTTTCGTTTAGGGTTTAGCGGGCCCGATGAATTCATATCGGGATGATCGCGCGTCTCGTCCGTTTTGTTTGTACGCTTAACTAAATTAATTTCGTGAACGAAATCATCGGCGGACTTATTAACACCACTCAGCTCGAATTTAAATTGGGAACGAGTTTAATTAGATGTATTCCATCTAGATCTAGAGCCGAAGCAACCGAAGGATTTGAACGTGAAGGAATTAAGAAGCACAGATTCCGTGCCGAGAACTTTCCACTCTTAATTCGTTAAAAGTCTCCAAGATGTATGCGTAGAGTAATCTACGTAACGCAATGATAATAACACAGCGAGAGAGAAAATATAATATAACGTAATCCTCGGATATCGATATGGAAGAAAAACAGATTAATAAATGTTACGTACGCGCGGTCGTGAATTAATCGGAGCGGATCGGGATCGGTGCGGCCGCAAGAGGCATGTGCTGTTGACTTGAGGGACCTGTGCGGGGGCGGCAGACTATATACGCCGCAGCATACCTATTCTGTGACTTTAATTGCCTAAACATGTGTCGCCGGACGTGCATCGCGATTTAATATGCACCGCGCCCGCCATTTAACCACTCCGCGTGCATACAGTTAAAATTGTCATTAGATGACGCGCGCGGGCGGCCCGGCCCCCCTTTCCGCTGCCGCCCGATTCTCGCGTCGTGATTTATGCACTCGACCTGCGGCCGAAAACATCATGATCGCCGCTAATTTTTCGAACGCGGGCCTCATCCATCTGTCATCGTCCGCGATGCGATCGCCGAATCGATTGCGAACGGGTGCACCTGTTGTTGCATCAGCTCGCGTACCTTTGATTAGGCGCCTCGGCGCCTCTCAGCCGCTCAGCTAGCTCAGCTAGCTCCGCGAGCGCAAACGAAACGAAAACAGATTAATTTCCGTCCTTAATTGCTGCTTGTTTTTAATTAAAAACCGATTGTCTGCGAGATGATGAAATTACGCTACCTGTAGCTGCGGCGCGGAGCGCGACAATTTGCTTTCATTGGCGCTGGCTACAATGTCTGTTTAATTTCGATTGCGAGCGCGTAGCGAGCGGCAATCCGCCTCTGTGTGTTGTACCGCCGCGTAATGTGTGCACAGTGGGTTGAAATGCGTGGCCACGAACCTACACCTTCGCTCTACGTGCACACTGTATATATACGGATAGAGTTGTAAAACAAGGGAGAGGCGGTTTGATGGCCTCGCGATCCGCGGATCGCGAACACGGCGTGGCCATTACCATCCACGCCCTACGGCCGCGTGACGCTGGCGTACCTGGCCGCGGATTTTAAGTGTGCAACGCAAGTTTTCGCATTCGCACGCGATTAACTGCGTGGACGGCGAGCGGCGGACGCTCCTCGAATGCGGCGGCGGCAACGGCGGCACCGAGAGGATAGTTATTGTACGTATACGTAGTAGGTGCATTCGCATGGGGAAAAAGCGGCGGGCGTTCTTAGCCGCTGGGTGACAAGCTGTCAGAGTTTTGTATAGAATTTACTGCCTCATAATACCTAATACATTCTCGCGATATTAAAATTTGTTGTGATTGATGGAACTTAGATAACAAATGTTTTTAGAGGGTGCACGGAGGACCGGCCGCGGCACTTTTATTATGCACATAATGGTTACAGCGGTCCGTTCGGCGGCGGCAATAACATATTTTATAATAATAAGCGCCGGTTTTTGTTCGGGCGCGCCACTGGGGGGGTTGTAATTGGCATTCCTCATTCGTCACTCCCGAATCGGCCAATTACCTACGTTTTTAAATGGCAAATCGCAACCGTTATTTTTCTTTCCGCATGCTCTACTTACGCGCATTAGTTAAAAACAAAGAATTGAATGAAAACGACAATTAGGAACAGTAACCAATGATGTAATTGTAATCGGTATTATCGATACCGATTAATTTAGCGTGGCAATAATGATCGTAAGCGCCCGTTATTAATAGCGAGTCGCTGCCGAAAGGCTCCCCTTTAATATAGCATCAGATTAATTTGACCCTAAAGCGCGCGAAAAAATAATAATCAGATTTGGAGAAATTGATGAAATGATTATCCTTGACACATATATTGCGAGCGCCGCAATAATAACAATAACAATGACATATTTGTGTGTGAGAGAGTCGGCGGCCGGTCGAATGCGAGCGCAGCACCCCTCTTACTGGGGACTCTCTCCCGTAAGCCCTTTAAATCATTGACATTTATTTCGCGGAGAGACATCTTATTGCAGTGCGGACTTTGGTCGGCGAGCAAACCGTAGCGGAAATATACCTTCCACCGTTTTGCGGCTGTCACCCGCAGTAGCTAATATTTGGGCACATAAATTTCGCGGGACGCATTACACGCGAAACGAGTAAATTCTGCCGAGGCAGAGAATAGCGGCGAAAGAAACGAAACGATTGCCCGACTCAGATAACTCAGTCGGATGCTTTAACCCGTGCTCGGTGCGCGCCCAGGACCCACCCCGCAACCAACTTTATATCCGCATAAACGTCTTCCTTCTTCAAATTTCCGTTCCATGCACACTTAAGAGAGTATTAATTGTTAAAAAAAAAAAGAAAAAAAAAACCAAAGAATTGAATGAAAACGACAATTAGGAACAGTAACCAAACAATGATGAGCGCAAATTGTATAGAAAAAATTAAATTAGCGATACAGTGCAGTGGATACAGAGGAAAGGAGCGTAGCGTATCAAGGAGCGCGCAAAAGAAAAGGGAAAAACGTCTCGTCCGTCATCCGGCTTCTTCGTCGTCGTCGTCGTCGCGCATTATTCAAATGAATACGCAGCAGCTCCTTTGGCGTTCGTAATTAAAAAGAATAGAATACCGGCCTCGCGATATCGGGCGAAGAAGTGGCGTCAAGTGGCACGGGGATCCCCATAAACGCTTGCAAGTTAAAAGTAAATGAAAAGTAACTTCACTGATTTTTGATTAGATTAAATGGGGGGAAGCGCGTTAGTAGTGCCTGATGCCGGCAGTCCAACAGGGGTTAGGTATATTTGCCCGTTGTGACACTGCTACAGTCTAAGGGTGCAAATGTAAACCCCTCATCTGTTTAATTGGCTTTCGGCGAAAATAGCAGCGTTTTCGGCGTGTTGTTTCGCATCACCCGGAGGCTGTGGGTTAACGTGCCGGCATCGATTTTTCCGGGAGCACGGGCGCGAGAAGTGTGCGTTTAATTAAGGTGTCAGCGGTGGGTGGCCCTCGAGCGACTGGACACACGTGACTGCGAAGGCGCGAGCGATACGCGGGCCGTCTTTGCCGCCCCCGTGTGCCGTGGCGGACGCCGCTCCCGCTACGCTGCCGCGTCTTTTTCAAGCTCCGCCTCGCTACCGCCTTCCCGACCAGGCTAACAAGTTGCGAGCCGTTTCCCGAATTTACACATATTCCCGAAAACCATCGCCCGATATACGAGTACGTACATGCATACAGACACAGCATACACAGAAAGAGATACATACCATCAGTGTACCACCGCACCTACTACCCTTGCACAATCATCCTAACGCGCCGCCGATAACGTCGTGAAATATTGCCCCCGCTTGCAGTTTGTTTTGTTGCATGTGTGTGGGGCTGGACGGCTTAAAGGTACCGTTCCGCTGGAGCCGAAGATGCTTCGTAGCTTCGTACGTTACGGGATAGCAAAAGGCGACCCTCTCTTTGTACTTTTTTAAATTTAGAACTATCGCTTCCACTCTGAAGGAAACCCTAAACATGTATCGAGCAGTCTAGTCTCCTATCCCGCTGTTCCTCGCTTGCCCCACACCACTCGTACATACAGCAGCACAGTATAAGGATATACTTGGCGTATATTCTTTTTGCCGTTACTTTTGCCGTACTATCGAGGCATGTGTGCATGCATCAAATAATGCGAAATTAAATCTTGCATAGCATTTACGCATCAACTCCTCGCGCAGCGGATAACTTTTTCCCCGAGGGACGCAGACTTTTTTCCAGAAGGGACCTCGCAAGATCTGACGCATCGAAACACCGAGAAGAATTAAAGACGACTACTTGTCCTTTGATTGCGCCCTCGGTCCTAAACGATGTTGATGATGCGAATTAAGGGAAAGAAAAGAGCCCGATGACGGGGCCACCATGCACAGTCTTATATCGCCTCGGGGCTTATATTAGATGCATGCAGAGCTCTGGCTCTGTGTAGGTAAAGTACCTACATGTAATGCGCAGTAAAAATAGGGAATAATTCGGCTTTAGTATGCGAGAGATCCTATTAGATCATAATAGGCTGGAAAAGTACCCTCGTAGAAGCCGGGCGAGCCCCTATTACGAGTGGGTGCATAAGATATGCAAAGGAGCTGTTTGTTTATAAGGCTGTTTTACACATATGTAGCCATCTGTCAGCGGCGACTGTTATCGGGCCACTTTGCCGCAAATTGCCCGACGATCTCGAGCAATCTCATCCGGAGAGGGACGCACGTAGCAGGGGTGCCGAAAGGTGGAACGAGATAGTCGGGAACGATATCGCGAGTGGCGATGCGGCGCCAATGTGGAAATTGCTTCCGCGGGCG
Source organism: Holobus sp. GC000080 (assembly GCA_030556065.1). NCBI lineage: Eukaryota > Metazoa > Arthropoda > Insecta > Coleoptera > Staphylinidae > Holobus > Holobus sp. GC000080. The sequence goes on along the minus strand of JASKGO010008640.1, from coordinate 48,055 downwards.
CTCTCGCAGCCCGGACTTACATAAAGTTCAAGGGTTACACTTCCCTTTTTATATTGTCGTCTCATCATCTGGCGGAATAAGAAATTTAACACCTCCCACCCGCTCCACAGATTTACGCCGCATGGCTTATATATACTTTTTCCGTGAAAATTAACAAGAAAATACAATACAATTTCACGAGTAAATATTGATTGGAAAATAACATCAAGAAAACAACGCTCAGCTGAACGTAATCAGTGTTCAGTCGGACAATGCAACCCTTCTTATTAAAAGCGTAACTCAATAAATGGTGCATCCGAATGAAGTTTAGATTTCCGGAATGAATGCTAACGTCACTTAAGAGGTACTTATGATTTGTATGATTTAACATCAGTGGACAGTAAAAGGACATGTCATGTGTAGCTTCGGGGGTCAACTGTCAGAATCCGAATGCGTTTAAATTCATCTCCGGCCTTCCCCTAACTCTCGTTGCACCAGATCCCAGATCCCAGATCCATGCACGCGCACTCACACACACAATGCGCTTGCGATTGTGGCTATGACACCCTGCAGCTCGTCAACTCGAAATAATTTGCGATATTTTTCTGCCATTCACAATTTTCAACCATTTCCGGTCGGATTAAGCAGTGAATAAAAGTGAACGGGCCGACAATGGATGTGAATTGTTTGTTGCAACAATCGCATTGTTGACCGTAAACTTTCCCTTAACCGTGCATAATCCGTTCGAACGTTGCAAACATACTCTGCATGCACATCCAACACAACAACAACAACAAGGGTACATGTAATATGCAGCCGAGCATAGATGCACATACATTCATTTATATATATATATATATATATATTCCACGAGTCGGCAACTGTTTTTAAATTCGCATTTCTCGTTCGCAAATCGCATTCGGGCGTTCGGCGCTCGGGCGTTCTTCTTCCGCGGCGGATGCAGCCGCGCGTCCATTTAAGCGAACACTTTATCGCTTCGCCGTTTATCCCGAAAGGATTTAATTTAAAAAGATCAAGCGGGCCCTCTTCTAATTAGGTCGTCGGGTGATTTGAACGATTGCTTATTGCTCAACGCCGAAGTTTACAACGAGCCGACGGTAGTCGCCCGGAGCCGTTCGAATTGGTTTACGAGGTGTTATAACAGCGATTATGACGCAAGCAATAAATAAATAAACGAGTGTCGTTACGTCGACCGTAATCGCGCGTAATTGGTGGGAAGAAAGCGGTCCTGCGATTACGAAACGCGAAACAATGATGGTCGCCGCGATCGGGCATAAATTTTACGGTGAAATATATATTTCGTGCTGCGGCTCGTAGGAAATTAACATGCACACTCGGGGTAACATCCCCATTAGGGCGTCCGCACCTCTATTCTTTCGCAATGCAGTGCCACAGTACGGTCTGACTGCAGTTGCCACAAAGACGGAATTTCTTTTTCAGCCGGAGCGCGTAATAAAATTCCGCTTTATCGCTGCCGTTGCCACCGCCGAGCGCGTGTTTCTTTCGCGTCCGCGAAAGAAATTCTAATCAACGCCATTTATTTTATTAGCCGAGACGATGATGCGCCGCGGCGCGAACAGACGGGGATGTCTCTCTTTGTGCCAACTTTTTAATCGGCCGCGCGTACCCTTTCAAGTGCCGAAAAGCACTTATCTTTTTAATTGGCCGTTCCCGGTGCGTGTTATTACGCCGGGGATCGTCACTTTCTTTCGATTGGGCGCCCTTTGTGCCGCCGCGAATGCCTCCGCCGCTCGGCGGCGGCAACGTGCGTGTGTCGCCTGTATATTGTCGTCGGCACCGTGTAATCGGCAGATACTCCTCGGCGACCTATGTGCGCTTTCAGCGACGTCACCTTTTGATCGTTCACGCGCGTCGATCGCTGATGCCAAAGGCTCCCGTGCAGGCATACCAACAGTCACCGTGTATCGTGTGCACTGCGATCCGCACAAGGGTCCTACCGCTATGCTCCTCAGTCCTCCGAGACAGAAGGAGCGAAAGAGAAGCGGATACACAAGCAGTTACCGTGGGAGGGGTCCGTGGGGGAAGAAAAATGTTGTAAAAAGTCTGATACTAACATAATTAAAGCACAAGCAGTGTAATTTTACTTAATTAAATTCCCTTCACTGGGCGAAGCAGGCGCCACACGGCAGAGCGCAGGGTGAGACGATATGGACTTTTTCCACCCAATGAACATTAAAAGTCGACATTTAATTTCATCAGAGATCTAAGAGGAGAGATTTTTGACCGTAAAAACGAGCGCGAACGTCGCCGGCACTTCTTCGTCGCTCGTTATTATGAGTGGCGAAAGATTGCGGAACGCGCGGGGTTACGTGCCCGTAACAGATGGACATTTAGCTGCTTATCGCCAACAATGAGGGAATAAAAACATGAAAACGAGATAAAGACGAATATAAAGAACGAAAGGGGGATGCGATTGCCTCGGTATACGCGCTTGTAATGCATTGCGGCCGCTTTTTACAATTACCGCAATGAATTCTTTTCTTTTCGTTATACTTTTCAACACTTGGCTTCTACATTACCATTTCTTTTTTTGCGTTTTTTCGCTTTCGTCTTAAAAACACATACGCAACTCCAAATATAAATTTATTTTTGGAGTTTATATTATTATAATATAATCAGCCGCGCATTTCTAACGAATATAATGATAATATCGAATGGACGACTCACCGTGGTCGAAGAGGAGACTGCTCTTGTTCATCGCATGAGCGGCCGGCGGAAGTCCGGGCATGCTGAAGGCGTACGCGCCATTGGCGAAGCCGCCCCCGAACAGAGGACCCACTGCAACAAAGGAATTTATTTATAATACACATCGAATGTTATGAAACCGCATTTTCCATGTCGACGAACAGCAAACGCGGCTGGCACGGAGCGGCAGCACAGACGCGCGCTCCGATATCGGCATTATTATTGCGCCCCGCATGTGATCTTCGCCTCCGAGAGCGCTCTCCGACTGTAATTCGCAGTCTCGCTGGTTGGCGATGCAAAAAAGGCGACGACGTTCGCAATGCGAAAAGTGCATCCGACAAATCGAGCAATTCCAGCGACGGCAATATAAATCAAACGAATTCGATGACCAAATAGCGATCGCGAGCGCGCTGAAAAAGAAGCGCTTGGAGGGGAGGCGCGCGACGTAAGACAAGTGCCGCGACTTTTGTTTCCTCGCCAATCGTACACGTCGAACATCGAACAGGAAATTGGGCACAAGTGGCAAGAGCGAAACGCGCAACAAACAAGAATAAATAGAACCAAAAAAAGAAAGAAAAAAAAAAAGAGCGGAAAGCTAAGCGAAAGAAGCGATGCATCGAGGCGATGCCTTACGCCTTGCGACGGTGCGGAAGGCTCGAGCGATGCTCTCTTTGCACCCCATAAACGGAAGCGAGTGCCGCTCGCTGAGCGCGCGGGCAGATATGCAGAAGCAGCCGAAGTGGTAGCGCAGGCAGCGAGCGCGAAGTGGCTCTCTTTGAATCTCCCATCGAGCGGGTAACCCGGCGACCCGCCGATGCATACCCGCTGCATGCATCCGCCACAATAACAGAAACACAGAAACGAGCTCGCGGCCCATAAATGCAACAGAAGCCGGCGAGCCGGAGAGCGCTGCTGCATTTCGCGGTTTCGTGATTCGACAAGATTCCGTAAAATCGTTTGAAAGTTTTCGAATTCCCTCGTCCGACGCGACTCTCGCGGCTCGATTCCTGCGGCCCGTACACCGCGCGTACAGTGGGAAAGCGGCGGTATTTTGAAAACAATCCGAACATAAATAAGTTGTCTGCGGGTTTTCGGTCCGCGGTAGTTAGAATGCAAGCAAGAACGGCAGGCAGCGCGGCGTGCCCTTCTCGTTCTCCGCCTGTCCTCTCCTCTCGGCTCGACCGTCGAGCGCGCTCCCGGTCATTTAAATGGAAATAAATCGAGGCAACCGCTTGAAACATTATCACGTCATATCATTCCGAGTTGACGCAGTTTTTCGCACGGCCAGCAGCGGCGGCGACAAATGTGAACGCATAAAAACGGACACTTCATTCTACTGTTGCTTTCGCTGTTGCTGCTCGCTGCTTGCCCCGGTCGTCTTTCGCTGCATTGCCTTTACGCCAGTGACCGACGGCCACTGCTATACCACTACTACGAATGCAGTTGCATGTCGCAACGCAACGGCAGCAGCGGCAGCGGCAACAGTAGTCGCTACCGATGCTGCGTCTGTATATAGAGACACACACACACGCGACCGACAATTATTTATCTCAATAGCTGCCCCGCGCCGCCGTATCGTTCGATCCGATTGTAACTGGTCAAACAAATGCAGAAAAGCAAACAAGAATGTCCGACGAAATGTCATGTGCACCATTCTGCATGTTATCATCTATCCTGTAAAGACAGATGAACGGCTCCTATAAATCTAGATCGAGCGGGGACCATTTTTGACAGCCACTAGATATGTACCTGCTGCGGATGCAGCGCGGATATTTCTTGCTTCCGAAAATCGAATGCTTATTTATTATATATTCACGATATAGGCGAGCACATACGCAGTCGATCGATGTATTTTCATCATACACACACACACACACAACTAGTTTCGAGATTTATCTCTTGAAATGCATCCATTTAGTTTAAATTATTAACTTACTTTGTTCATCTTGTTATTGCACTTGCACTACGACAAAAACATTTCTAGCGCAGCTTTTTTCCCAAACAATTTTTCCACATAGAAAAATAAATAGAAAAATGAATAAAAAATAAATAGAAAGTGAACGAAAGCAAAGGGCAATTCGTATTGGTCGACTGTTTTATGCATACACTTCGAATTTTGAGCCTGAAGTATTGTGAGGCACTAGGTATTGTTGTATTGTACATTATCCATCATCCCCTTCGGTCTAATTTTAATTAATGTCTATTAGTTACATTCAAGTGACAAACATTACTGTTGTTCATCTACCCGAACATAATTTAAGTACTTAGGTAGCTGGTTAGAGGTGTACATCAAATATTCCCCAGCATAATGCCTCTCCAGCTGTGCAAGAGTCAACTCACATTTGCACTCTCCCCAATGCCAAGCACCCTGCCCCGTGAGAAATCAATTTACATTTTATTGTTATTATATTTACTGCAAACACGGCACAGTTATCCTTCGCTACGCTCCTCTCGCAACGCAAACATATGGGCCGCATGCACGGGACGCGCGTTCTTATTTTCCGGATTCGTCGCGATAACGAAATTATCCGGCTGTAAAAGTTTTATATTCGAAACGGGAACGCGACACTTAAGCGAACTCATCCGCTCCCGTCCGTTCATCCCGGCCTATCCCAATCGGGAGACTACGTACGTAAAGTAAAGTAAGGAACAACTATTCCTTCCGTGCAAGCAGCCACTGCAGACGGGAACGATATTTAAATATTGGGCCGTTACGAAACGGGAGCGAGTTAAACGTCGCCCTCTCCGTCCTTCCCGGCGAGTACATCTCTTTTTTATCGCCCGCCGTCTTGCCCGTCTTGCCCGTCTTGCCCTTCGAATACGGGTGGTAATGTGATGCACACATATGCGCGGGCCACGACGCACGATAATACATTCACGTGGAGAATGTCTTTGATCCGGCAGCGAAAAAAATATCGCTACCAGTCGCGGGAGAGAGCAAGAGAGAAATGCTTTACGATTGCCGTGCCTATAAATCCGGGCGCAAGTAGTTTACTGCAATTACAGAAACATTGATTTGAATATAAATTGTATTCAAACGTTGGGGCATTTTAAATATTGCCGAGACTCTTGTACTTTCGGTATTGCTTGTACGTATTCGTATTGTGTGTAAATTGCGACTATTATTAACAATCCACGGAATATCGATATGTCCAATCGGATAAGTGCGCATCTACATAATTCATGTGCAAGCATTTAAATGCCTCCTTTCGCCGTTATTACCTTATCATTTACTCATCGTGCCACTCGTTTCGGCCATTCTTTCGCTGCCGCACAACGGCAGCCGAAATGCACCCGCTCGCATCGATATAATGCACTCATGCCGTTCCGTTTCGGCCAACCGTTTGCGAAATCGCAAATTCATACAGGGACCATCCTAAGTTCAATTTTTTCTTCAGTTTTTTTATGTGTCAGTTTAGCATGAAATGAAATAACTGAAATTTGAAACTTATCATTTAACATAAAAACAAAAAAAAAACAATTATACAAACAGGTAGCAAGTTAGATGCGTTGTTATTTCGTAAAGCAATTTGAATCGCTACACGGCAAGCATTCAGGCATTGTTTGTCTTGGGCGACACTGACCGCTTGATTAAGCTGCGAAATTCCAAAGTAGTCAATGCAGCAATTGACCGGGAGCCCATCAATTAGCGAACTATTTGTTAAGTGAGTGACTCTTCGGGACACCTGCTTTCCAGTCCACTGCACTAAATAGCCGTTTGCAGTGCTCATTGTAAGTGTGCCACCTATGCATTAGGGGTTGCTGCTTGCGCCCGGGGAGTTGTTATTATTACTCATAGATCAAAAAGGCAGCGGATGCACAATCGGTCAGGACACCGAACGGAATCATCCCCTACTTATTCACTCATTCACATTATCGTCCATATAAGCGGCCACTTACAATACTCGGTAAACAACGCAAATTCGTTGTGCAGCTAACCAATAATAGCGTTGCGGGTGTTTGTAGAGTAGTCTGCTCCGATCATTAGAAGACAATATGCGGCATTTGTTTCATTTGCAGCACTTTGTTTACCAGTCATTTATCGACGCGACGCGGCACCGGATAAACATCCACGGAGCCGCACAGAGTTTTCGTTTCGGCATGATAAATTACGGCATTAGGGTAACTGGGGTAATGCAAAGCAAGCGGGCGCAGCAAATCTCAATAAATTACAATCCATAATCTGCAAACAGGCATTGAATATGCATGCATGTACGGCACGGCATAGGTAATATTCAACGAACGGGTAATGCGCTGATGTGTATGTAGCATTTAGTGATTATCGAGCTTATCATTATTTGAGCGGGGCGATTTTTCGTGAGGCCGAAAGGGAAGCTGTGTCGGTCTCGGAACCCGTCTGAACGTGGTGCGCTCGATTGATAGCGCTCGCCGGTCGACACTTGGCTTACCGGAAACGCACATAATAATAAAGGTAACCTTTTCAAAAGGCATCAATAAATTGTCCACAATGGACTCCTGACTTCGGTGCGTTGACGAAGAAAATACCTTTGGAATTTCTACCTTCGACTGCTGCATCTCTGTGCTGTTGCTGCTGCATCCTCTGCCATCGGTCTTGCACAGCCTGAATGGAGAGCCCGCAGAGGTTGTGAAAAGGGACGAGGAAGAGGTGCCGGAGCGAGAGGCAGCTCTAACGTGTTGATTATTTAATCGCTTCCTCTCTTCGCGGCGAGAAAACGACCGGTAATGATGACTACTGCTACTGCTAAGGGGCACGCACTGAGGTTCTCGCTCGAGGTGAAAGGACCGTGGTTGCATTGCCGTCGGTGCATTCAAATGCACTCGCACCCGTCACATAAGCGGTTATTGCGTTATGAATGCGTCGCATCGATTTGCCGTACGGTAGTACGAGTAGCAGCGGTACGGTAAAAGTTGTCCGATGCCGTCGAAATTGGCGGCGTTAACAAGTGGACGTTTGAGGGTTGCTGCAGCGGCACGGCGACCGCATACGGGGAACGCAAACACTCGACGGATCCGCAGCCGCTTCGGTGGTCGGAAGGCTCGGCGGCCAGTTTCGCCAACATTCAAATTGAAATGTCAGCGCGTCATTTTCACATCGTGCATTCATCATCGTGCCGGTGAAACGACGGTAGAAGAATAGTGCGGAACCGGTATTTGCTAACCAACCAACCCATCCCGAAAACAGAAAACAATAACGAACGCGAAATTATGATATGCGTCTAGGGCTAGGGCTTTTCGCCCGCTGCCACGGCCGCGACGTGTTGCCCCACGCGAAAAAAAAAACGAAAAACGAAAAACGAAAAGCAAAAAAAATAACAATTGAACGTGTTTATGTCGAGTTCCTCCGCCGGCGGCCCGTTATGATGTAATTACGCATTTTACTGATAGCGATTTGGTATTCGGACGGCATTGAATTGTTGGTCGGCGGCGTCGCGACGTCCCTGTTTTCGCGGCAACACGTACTGACTAATTGCTCGCTGATGTTGATGGGGACGTGCAGTTGGCCAGAAACCCCCCGATTTACATACGTGACACACGCAAGCACACACACACAAACAGTCGCAGACATGCCGACCAACACATATACGCACGTCCAGTTAAATGGCAACTCATTATTCCGTAAATTACTCCTTCCGCAATTGCCGCGACGCTCAAGAATCGAATTACTGCACCGCTAAATAAACAGGGGTTGCCATCGGACGATTCACTCAGCGGTACAACAGGCGCGACATTTCTTTCGGATCGTTTCTATTTGCTAATTGTTTCAATCGAAATTTTCGTTGTTTCTTAAGACAATACATTTTTCCGTTTATATTTGAAACTAAGAAATAAAAGAAAATAAAATAAATTAAAAGGTGCAACATTAACCAATATGTAACGAATATTTTTCAAAAATAGTTTTACATAATTAAAAAGGAACCAAAAACAAAAGATCTAAAGAGGGAAAATACAGTTTTAAAGGAAGCCAATGTATGAAGGGAACGAATCCAGTGTAGTGTATGCGTTACTATCCGATCGTTAAAATTTCCTCAACCCTATTGCAAAGCCGATCCTCGGCATGAGACGAAGCGGGCGCTCTTAAAAAGGGGACAATTTCGTTTGATGCAGACATAAATTCAAGAAGCAAAAATTGACCGATACATGCAATTAAGCATCGCAGCATCCCCTCGAAACGAATCGTTTCGCATTTTATAGCGCGAGCGCGCGCGCGCGTATCGATAAATGCACGCAGATAGCGTTGATTAGGTTTTATTGGAATGCTCTCGAAGTAAGAAGAAGCGGTCGCGCGATGTGTTTGCAATGCGATTTCTGCAAATTGCTTTTTTTACTAGTCGAACGGCCGTAAAAGTTGTATGGATGAATATGATTGTGTTCCGTGCACTTTATGACGGATGGACTGGCCATTAAAATCGTCGTCGATCACCTTGGTCGCCGTTGTTACAGGGGGCCCGGTGCAGTTGGTTGGAGTCGTCGGGATCGCGCGCCGTATGAGCCACACGCGCTCACAAAAGAGATTTCGTAAAAGAGTCGCGACTCATACGCGCCCACAAGCCAACACACGGAGATGCGACATCGGGGGACACGGAGAGACGCGGCGAGCGCTCTTCTGAACCCCATCTCCGAAACGTTGAATTCGTTCGTTCGCGGAGAATGCGTCGCTCGCGCGGGGACAGGTTGTAATTCAGGCAATACATAAACGGCACCCGCTGTACTTTTAACGCAGCCACAAGCAGCAGTTTAACCTTTGATGACATTGGCGAAAAGTGTTCAATCACGGGCTCGCTGCGAGCGCAACACTTCTGCTAAATGTTGTCGTAAACGTTGTCATAAAAGTAACCACGTCGGATTGATGTAACTACATAATTTATAAGAGTTTTAACAGCACCCGTCGTTGAACATTGTGCCCACCACGAATTCCTGCTATTCACGCACAGCCCGAGACTCTATTGCACCGCGAAGTTACATTTGATGACCAGACGGTCGTTAATGCACCTATGCATACATGCACCCCCGGTCTCGACCGCCCGCACCCACACCTATACTCCTATACACACACCATTTTCTCCTTCTTCTTCTTCTTCTTCTTCTTCTTTTTATTATTAATATTTTCTCTTCACTTTTCGCTTCTTTTTTTCTTCGCTAAACACGCACAAACAATCGGTGACCAGTGTAATTTTATCATCAAATAACTTTCATTCTTTCGGCTACTGTTAAGAATCTTTTAAGAAAACAAAAACAAATGAAACTTGCATTTACACACGCACACACACAATATTTGGAATTGCAGAGAAAAAAATTCTCGCAGCAAAAAAAATAAAAAGCAGAACAAAATGGAAACAAACAAATGATATGTTTGAAAGCGACCCTTCTTGGTCACGGATTGTCTATAGGGAAGAGCGAGGTTTTCCTTCTCATTTGCATTTCGGTCGAGATTTATTTGGCACTAATCGGAAAATTCTTTGCGTATTTTCCGTTTTAAGTGCGCGCGCCCTTTGAATTCAAATGCAAACTCCCGATTATGGATTCAATTAAGGAGAGAAATATCTCAATGGGATGACAGGCGAAAAGCGCATTTTAAATCCCTGTTTGACTTGCTACGTGTTAACATTTTTACATTACAAAAAACCCTGTCGAATTTTGAGGGCGTTCGCTGTGCGTGTTAAAGAGCCCGACTTATTCATTCATCTAGAGAGCGACGATATAACGCTCGGCTCACTTCCACCGCATCGTCGCCAATCTGAATTGTTAATGCAACCCGAGGAATAATTCGCAGGGGTGGACTCAGAACACGCGAATCATCCGATACTAGCCGTTGTACGGAGTGCTCCGGCGGTTTCAACGCGGCGGCGGCGGCGGCGACAAACATAAGAATAACGAGAAGAAACGCAGCGACAGGAAATAGTCGGTCGGGGGCCGCGCGGCTGGAGCGATAGGGGGCGGGGGCGACTCGAAAATTGGTCATACGCAATTCAGCGGGCACGTCAATTGCACCCAGATCGGCCGCCTCTAATGAATGCGAGATCGGAGCGCGTTCTCCGCTGCATATCAGCCGGGGAGAACGGGTAATTGGGGAAGCCTGTCCTGGCAAAAATTATACAAAACTGTCGACACGGTCTCTAGGTTGACAAAACATTGTGAGGATTTATCATTTGTCACAAAAATGCATAGCTAACAAACCGCATCGCGTGTAAATGTAACGAATATGCATGCGGTTTGTTAGTGTGTGTGTGTGTGTTCGCGTAAAAGCAGACCCGTTCGCGTTTTACTAACTCGGCGACGCGTACGAGCGCGCTTCGAAAAAGTTACCCCACACGCGCGTTTCAATTAAAAATGTGCAAACATTAGCTCGTCATTTATGCTCTATGAGATTTCATAATTGATTGTGTTACCGAATCTCACGCTGCACTGACGTCTCCCGCCGCTGCCGCTGCCGCCGCCAAGCTCAACATTTGTAACAACGTGTCGCTCGCCGTTCGGCATCCCTCCCGTGGCCCCGTGCATTATTTGCATTAGCCGCCGCCGCCGTCGCAGAATTCGAGTATTCGCTTTTTTGCGATGACCGAAGTAAGGCATAAGAAACGAACAGAAAAGAAGCGGCTCCTGTCGGCTAATGAATACCTCATCTTTTTCAAAGTCTTCGAGTGTAGCAACGGCGGCAACGACAGCAGCTTTGAGCAATTATTATTAGGCCGCGCGCCCTCGTGATATAGTAGGTATAATCACCATCTACCCGCCGTTGCCGCCGCTGCCGCCGCCGCCGCCTCTGCCATCGAGTCTCCCGCGAACGGCAACTAACGCGCGGATCATCTTTAAACGTCTTAATAACTCGCGCCCGTTTCAATTTCGCCCCGGTCTTAAGAGATCCCGCGTCTAATTCTTACCCCACTTTTCCGCTTATTGCGTTTTTTCTTGTCTCCGCTCTTTAATTTTCGCACGTTTCGCGCGTAATGACGGCGGCGAAAGAGAAAGGACGGACAGCCGTCGCGCGGGATCCGTCCGCTGCGCGAGTGAAATTCGGCTTTTTCCATCAGCCGCAGCGTTTAATTGCGCCGCGACAAATGCACCGGCCCGCGGAGAATAATTTATTGGATGTATAGATAAACAATGGGCCGAATTCCGAATCTCCGAGTCAGCGTGATCGTCGCCTAGCGAGAGGACCGAACAACAAGTATTTTTATGGTCCGTATAACGGTGTCCCAAGAAGGATATATTACTTTCATTTCGAATCAAACGCAATCCATCTGAGCGCGGGGTTGCGAGAACGGCGCGGCGCGCTCCTAATTGATTTAATGGCAATCGAAATTAAAAACGCCCCATTATATGAGCCGATTTCGCCGAGAGTGCTCCCGTGCAACCGCAAGCAAGCAAGCAAGCAAGCAAGCAAGCAAGAGCAATGCCGCACAACCAACCCTAACCAGAGCATATTGCGCGACCACATTTAATGCTGCCAGCCACGGGAGAAAAGTAAAGGGTTCGTCGTCGCGCAAAGGGAACTTGGGGCGACTTGAGGAGCGCCGCGCCGATTAGTGCGAAACGCAACCGGACAATAAAAACATAATCGCGCATTAAAATCATTACCTACCGTCGATGCGCGCGTAATGTGTCCGGAACGAACAATGCGAAGAGCACACACAATTGACAGATATTGTTCACATTCGCATAGTTACTAATTTGTTAACACCAACGAATAATGGCGTTGTTTTGCGGTGGCCGCCGCCACAATAACAAATCATTTGTAAGCCTCTGCTAACAGATTTTAACTGTCCGTGTAATGCTAACATAAAGCACGGATTATTATGAGGGAAATTGGGCGCACGGTTCGTGATTTTAACGGCTAAAGTGGTTTGCGTTCGCGGTTTCACACTTTTCGGCCTTTTACATCCTCCGAACTGCACGCACACACACACTCACACACAGTAACACACGCACGCACTCGCATGCAAGGCGGACACATCGCATACTTTGTCTCTTGTACCAACAATAAAGTGCGCACAAACACACTGGACAGTGGTGTATATAGGAGACCCCGTATAAACAGCGAAACCCTTCGGAAGAGGACAAATTGAAAGTGCCTGATTATTTTACTGGTATTGTTTACTCGATATTTTATGGGCCAGGTGGCAACAGGCCTCCGATCTGCCGATCCTCTGACAAGCACCCGACGATCGTTATTGTTTCAAAACGTTTGTTTGTTTAGCCCATAACATTAACATATCTAATTCGCCGGCTGCAACTTCTTCGCCTTTTTCTTAAAATAACCCCGCCTCTCTAAATATCTTAATTGTTCCGTTCGAGAGTCTTCAAAGTTTCGAACGCACAAAGCCGCAAAGCAAAAACTATAAGCGAACGACAGCTAACGTAAAAACAACACACAAAAAAAAAAAGCGTAAAAGTCGGAAACAAAAAAAGTACTCACATCTGAATCCTGTGCGATTATCCTCGTGGATCCCGGGCGAGTCTCCGTCGGTCGTCTGCGTGTGAGCGTTCTCGCCATCCTCGGACATCTGGGCGTCGAGGCTCTCCTCCTTGACGGCGTTCAAGTTGGTCGCCGGTTGAGGCGACATGGACGCGCTCGCCGGCGAGCACGAGTCGTTCCGCGGACTGGGCCCCAGGAAGCGCTCGTCCGACGGCGAGAATATGTTGTGGCCGTGCTGCTGCTGCTGCTGCTGCTGATGATGCCCGCCGCCCTCGTTCGCCGTCTCGATCTTCAAGCACTTGGGCGGCGCGAACGCCGAGGGCGACGGGAACGTCTTCAGGTCGCCGAGGGGCCGGAACGCGCCCGAGCCCAACGAGAGGCCCGGGTGCAGGAACTGCGGCTGCAAGTGATTTAGTATATGAGCCGGAAGACCACTGTAAGCCTCCATGTGCCGCAAACCGAAATTCGAGACGGAAAAGGGCCGATGCAAGTCTTTGCTAGCCTCGGACATCTGAAACTGTAAAACGCAAATAACGCATCACACGTATAACTTTACCAGCGCAACGGACGACTCGACGAGGAGCAGAAAATGCTGGCGCCTCGCGAAGATCCGCAGGGATCGCGCATTGAAAAAAAGGGCACGCGTTTAATAGCGGAAAACACGTGCGAGTCATTGGCTCAGTGGCGATATCAATGACATATTCGGTAGGCCCCTTGCGTGCCAAATATCGGAATGATACGTTAGGCGGCCGATTTTATCGTAACATTAACCGCGCGATCGGATGCTAGTTCGAATACGAATTAAGGAAGCGGATGAGTAATATCACCTGTGGATTGAAGGGTCTTTGGATTCGGAGGGCGTCCTGGAGGCCGCCGGCAGCTTGAGAGAACACGACCAAGGCGGGCGAATTCAGGTGGCCCGTGTTCGGCACGTACGCTGAGTTTTCCATGTTTTCGCGAGACGGCCCTTGTCGATCGGCAATTAACTGTTAATGATATGCGTGGTGCGGCGACTGGCGACTGGCAACTGGTAACACAGCGGACAAACAAATCTCGCACTAGGTACTCTCGAACGTGGTGCCGCGCTCTCACTTAGCGCCCCTTCGTCATGACTTGCCGACACAATATCACCACCACCACCGGAACGTAGTAGCAGCTACTAACTCTTGTTTGCGATGCGCGATGAATGTTACACTGACGAAGTGCGGTATCATTCTTGCCTTTCCTGGTGGACACGTTTTGTTGGTGAGCGCGCGCACCACGTGCAACACTTCTGATTCGCAACCTCTCTCCTCCCATCTACCCTTACCAATACCACTACCGCGCGAAAACTGCAACAATCATTATTATTATTATTACATAACGATTATACACAAATGGGATGAGCTAACAGCATCACTAAACTATTAAATTAGGCGATATTGCTAATACAATAATAATATAATATCTCTGTGAACAATCATAAGCGTTTAATGCGCATCAAAATTTTTACGCCACATTTATTTAGATTTGCTACCAACAGTTAAAAAGCGTCCCTTCGATAAATAATACGAGAGATAAACGTTATCCTACAATATAAATATGTATTTCAGAATCATGTAACTTTAATTCTGAGTTTATGTTCTTTGTGCCGATATTGTTAACAAAAAGCTTCGTATTTCATCTGAACTCTGAAAGCTTTTATTTTAATATTGATCGTTACACTAGATACACAAACAAATCGTTTTATATTTATTATTTACTTTGCAATTTCCGCTATTATTTATTATTGCTTCGCGGCAGTTTCCGTTCGGCAATTAAATAAGCGCTATCCAAAACCGCTCACTTCGATTTTGCCGAGCTAGCATTTAGCACCATCTGCCGGCAAGACCCAACATATCGATGGTGGCCCTTTAAATTTTAAAGCACTCTTTTTAAAGAAGATGTGCTACATTCGGATAGCGCATTTAAAGAACAGAACAACAGTTCCCTTTAAACTTGTAAATACACATACAACCTCAAAAAACTCAAAAGTTCTTCATGCCGACTGCTTTTTAGGGACTTTTTAAAGCGGATAAACTTTAAAGTATGGACGATTTTGGGTATGAGAAAAAATCGCTTTCCGTCTCTCGTTTGATTATATTAATTAATTTCTAGCAATTTCTATGAACCAAGCCTTGCAGATGTCTTTGAATTGTGCATTATAACAACCCTTACACAAGTAACAGAATTTATAGCAAAAATACTCGTTTATAATGTTGCGTTTGCAATACTCACATTCTGCTGTAATATTCTATAACAAAATGATATTATCTTTCATGAATTAATTGATGTGCAGTTTGCAGATCTGAAAGGCAGTATCACATATTTTCAACATTGATTGGCCTGTGCAATATCTTCTTTGGCCTTTTCCTATTCTCAAGAGAGGCCTACCACATCATACCCATGGTGTACATTTCTTACATTTTATTGTTAATTTTCAGTGGTCTACAGGTGAACCCTAAGTTTCCCATCAGCATTTTGATGATCTCAACTTTGGTTTCATAGTGAGTTTGAAATATTTTAAAGTTCTTTTTCGAAATTCGGAAATTTAATTTGTGGAGTCAATCAATTTTCAGCGAGCTTTTCTACGAAGATCACGAAGCCTGGCTGAAGATCCGCAGCGTCGTCATGATAGTTATGCTGAAAATAATCTCTTTAGCATTTGATTACGCGGACCAAGGTATTCCGAACGTTTGGGCTTTCAGCGGATACATTTGGTGTCCGGCAAACGCCATTTTAGGTCCTTGGATAACGTTCAAAGAATACCGGAACCGAATGAACATTCGCGAAACTGATGTGACTTGCGAAAATAGAAAAAAAGTTTTACCTAAATTTCTAATTACGATCGTTGCAGCTATTATATCGCTTTATGAATGTGATGATTTACTTACTGAAAGCCATGTTATGTATTACCGTGAGCAACTGTCTGGCCAGTTATCTGATTACCGATCAATCCAATAAGTGGGTATTCAAACAAAAAAATACATATATTGTTGTTAATAATTTATTGTACAGATACTTAAAGAGTTACCGGGACGCACTGTCGTTTCGCATGAGTCACTACTTTATATCATTCATAGCTTCGGCCGCTATGGTCACGGCGGGCTTCCAAAATTCAAATTCGGACGAATGGACGTACACTGTAACGAAACCGCGTGAAATCGAAATGCCCAGATCGCTGGTAACAGTGGTTATCAACTGGAACATACCAATGCACCGATTTTTGAAGAAATGTAAGTCCGCCGCACAAAATTAGCGCAACAAATGTGAATTTTCTTTGTATGCAGATATCTTCACCGGGTTTATTACTTACGGCAAATTTGCCGCCGTTCTGATGACCTACTTGGTGTCATCGTTGCTCCACGGGATGAACGTCGAAGTGTCGATGGTCCTTTTAAGTCTGGGACTGTTTTCCTACTCGCAATTCAAACTGCAAGACGTCTTAGCCAAAACCTTGAACAGCTGCATCAGAGCGCGCCCATGCAGACGATGCTCGCACACCAACAAGTATCACTTGCGGTCCATCATGAATGGCTTCTTCATGGCTGTAAGCATGATCTACTTGGCTTACACCGGTTGCCTGATGGACAGCATAAACCATACGCAGAACGCGGTAACGGTCTTTTGGTCGATCGTTCAAAAATGGCAATACCTCAACTTCTACGGCCATTGGGTGCTTATGATCAGCATGATTGTGACTTATTTTGTACGGTAACTTACTCATTATAACTTAATTACATAATGCCGTTCAGTATTACTTATGAATTTATTGATATGAAATAATTGGAGTAGAAGAATAAAATCGCACGTTTTATACAAAACCAAAACAAAAACAGGAACTAGTTTATTTCAGAATTAAAGGGTTTGACACTTTGAAAATTCTCGGCAGCATTTCCGTGATCGATTGGAAAACCTCGCTGGAAATACCCTGTGGAAAATTGTGTCATGAAAGGAAAATCTTCGACAGAATTTTTTAATTACTTCCGGTAACATGAACTGCAGGTTCTTCAATTCGGAGCCGCCCCAGGAAGCCATCTCAATCATAAAGCCTTTGACGCATTTGAAAATCAACTCGGACCGCTTTTCGCACCAGTTAAACGTCATTTCTTCGGTCATCTCGTAGTTGAGCAGCAGTGGAATGGTCAAGGAAGTGACGTCGTTAGCGCACGCGGTTTTCAAGATATTTCGCAGACCTAAAACGACCGGATGCCGACTGTTGATGTCGCTGGCCCTAAGAGAATCATCGGCCACGATATGAAAGATGACGTGCACTTGACTGAGATTCGAATGTTTGGTAATATAAAAATCGCCGCTCTTCAGCTGGTTATAACTTCTTCGATTCTCCTGTTGGTCCCTGCGGATCTGATTCAGAGCGCTGATATTGTCCAGTTGATTATCGATGTGGGGAAAATGAAATTCGGTGGAGCTGGAACAAATATCGCGAAAATCGCTGTTCTGTCTCGAGCCGATGCTGCTGTCGGTGAGCAAAACGATTCCGTGCAAATCGTTCGAGTAGAGATTCAGGGCAGTTTGCAGAACCTGCGGCGTCGGTTCGTCGCTGTAAGTAAATTGCTGAAATTGCTAATTTCTGCGTTCTTATTCTGGAAAAAAAATCACTTTACCAATTCTCGCCGATTCGGCACAGCTCAACAATATTGGCCGACAGTATTCTGATATTGTGCATTTGTTTCAACTGAGAGCCCAGATGTATTGTGAAACTTTCTTCCAAAATTGGCTGAGAGATCTCTTTATTTGAGGCGTAGTTGGTGTACAATCCCACCATGGCTGGTACCGGAGTACTAAAACGTGACTGCTCTAATTCAAACAACATATAGGATGAATTTTCAATACTTTGGCGTGGGCAGCGAACTGTTTGCTTGATTTTCCTCCAGCATCTGCATTAACCATTCCCTGTACTCTCTCCTCTGGACTTCCTTGATGGTGTCCAACTCACTGGTCAGTTGTACTTGCAAAAACGTCTGCACTTCGAAGTGTTTCGACGCCAACTGATTGATGTCCATCTCCGTTATTCCATTTTCGAGTCTCTCGACCGCTTGGTTCATTTCATCTGTTTGTTTCTCAGACAAATTATTTATTTGGCGCTTCTTATCCTCGCAACGTTTGCGGACGTCGTTCGCGTAAGAATGCTCCAACGTCAGCATCGTTTCCAGAGCTGGCGAATGGACCATCTTATGATAAGCGGTGGCAAAGAGTTCCTCATCGGACGCGCACTTCGACTCGGCAAATTCCAACCTTTCTTCCTTCAAAAGGAGTTCCCATTTTTTCACTATTTCTTCCATGCAGTCATTAGTTTCCTTGTATTTGAGTATTTTTTCGGAAGCTTCATTGTTCAGAATTTTGTTCAGCTCATCGTTGATGAATAGGGACAAGGACTGTTCCAATTCTACAATTTCCAGAATTTGATTTTCTAAGGAACTTCAAGGGGCAGAAGTTTTGGTGCTCACCACTGAGGGTATAATTTGGCAAATCATGTTCCTCAATGTACATATAGGCAAGTTCCCTTACAGAACTTACCAATGGAACTTCAATACATGCTTCAATGGTCTTGCCAAGAATTGTGTTTTTGTAGAGAATTAGTTTCTTGTTATCCATGGTGTATTCAGGGGTAACAACTGATCCATTCCCACAAGAAGCGATCGAAGAGTTAAATTATTTATACTTACAATTAAAATCTTAGTTATTTTACAGACAATAAATTCCGTTTGTTTCAACGATGAAAAACACCCACAACACGATTACAAAAATATTTTACACTTCTAACCTAAAAGTTTCCAAAGACTTTCGTGATTTTGTTGTTGTTAAATAATTAATTACAACTTATAATGGCGGAATCATTAGTGAATCCTTTGCACATCCATGTAAGCATACAAAATACTTTTTTGTTGCTTTGGTATTAATGCAGCAATGCATTTTAGGTCAGCAACTATGCTAGACAAGTAATCATTTCCTCAAAGCTGCTGCTTGAAGAAGATTTTGATATACTTTATGAACTTCCCGAATTAAATATAAGACCAGCAAACAATAAACGTGCCTTAATTGTTAATGCATTAGGTTGTACAATAGGTGCGACAATTTGTTTTGTCTACTCAAAATACAAACTGTTGCCCCTGATTCTTATGCCTTTTAATTATGCGGCAATAAAAAAGCTTGCTTACTGGAAAAATATTTGGTCGTTTAAGAGAACAATAAGACGCGCCATTAGATCGTTAGAAAATCAATTTGTTGTCAACAAGGAATCCTTAAAATATCTCCAAAAACAAAACGATTCTTATAATTCCCTGAGGTTGATTTTAAAAGCAACAGAAAAATAAATAAACTCACAAATAAATCATTTTAGAATTCAACTAGGCGATGCAGTTTCTATAGATGAATTAGAACAATCAGAAATTCATTTTGCAAATGCGACATGCGAAACTTTATACGAATTGTGTCAGTTTTTGCAAAATTGTTTCAAAATTAACGAGTCGCTATCGCCGAAATACGAAGACGTTATTTTTTGGAAAATCGATCAGCCCAAAAATTTTGCTTCTTTGCAAGAAGCATGTACTTTCTTATCAGTAAGTCATACATCGTTTGAAGTATTAAAAAGTCAGCGAAATGTTTCAGCGAACCAACGATTTCTATCTGTTATTGGTTTCCCATTTTCTGAGCTTTTCCTATTTGAACTTGCAGTTTAATCTGAACAATACTGAAAAGTTTCGATCGATCATCACGTTGCTGCGAAAACTGTGCGCAATTTTAGATGAAACCACTGAGAAAATCAACAGGAATCTCCGGGGAGTTCAGTTCCGGAAATTTTATACCGTTGTCAGCCGCGAAACACTTCCGGAAAGACACGAGAATCAAAAACTTCTGGAGGAATTTGCGCGAAATTTACAGATCGCATCTAAACTTGTGCTCCACGACTCTGGCAGAAACGATCAGGTCCGGAGGTTGCTTCTGGAAGAAGCATTAGAACACCTAAGCTGTGCCGAAGACTTCGTGAAATTACTCATCAGGACAATACCGAAAGAGGAAAAGCTCAAAAAATTAGAGATGCCTCGGAAACAAGAACTGATTGACAAAGAAGAAGATGCCGTTGAAGATAAAAACTTGGACTCTAGTGAGGACGAAGAATTTTGCTATAGTCCAAAAGGTTTGCGCTTCACCTGGACACCCTATCTAAGTTACTACGATTTGTTTTTAGATTCCGACGACGAAACGAATGGTTTCGTTGATGACATCCGAGACGACAGTTATAATTCGGCAGCGGTTCAAAGATTGATCGTCAAGGAACTTATGGAGCGCATTAGGAACGTCAAAAGAATCAAGATTTACAAGAACAGCCGGGGCGATCTCATTGTGAAGAAACGCGAGTCCAGTGTCACCCCTGAAGTCATTTCTTTGCCCGCAAGAAAACGGAGATCCAAAGAAGCAGAAGAAGCTGCCATCGAGGACGATTGGTTTTCCATGCCGAAGACAATGGCCCCGGCACCGCTGCCGCCGCCGCCTCCTTCGAGCAGCATTCCACCTCCACCGGTCCCACGTTTACCTACAACCGCTGATTGTTCGCAATCGATGCTGCAATCGATTACGAGCATAGCTAAACAAATTAATATACAAGAAGATACTTTCGGTAGCGGTTCTGAGGAGGACGATAGTAGCTGATACCGCAATGTCAAAAATTGTAGCTAGTGTTGTACTAAACAAATAAAGATTGTTTCTGAACACTGATATTGTTTAAATATTGGGCAAAATGGCAAATGATATCTACGAATAATAGAAAAAATCGAACCGGTTTAGCGTGAAACATTTCCGCGAAATCGTTATCGCGTTCGCAAAGAATTTATGGTAAGTGTGAACTGGGGTTATCGTCATGAATTAGTAATTAGTTACTCACATGCTCCAACGTGACGGCGGCCGCAAACATTTTGGGTGGAAACACTAAAATCGAATTTTCGATAATAAACTAAAGAAAACTATGAACACTTCATTTGTTTCAACAGCGATCAGTGGAGAGTGACTTTTCAAAGCCTGCTTCGATTTTCGCGTGAGTTCGGCTATGATCGGCGGCGTCAAGGGTGGTAGAATGACAACACCATCGTCAACACTAACGCAAGCAAGCGAGGCACAGACACAGTGAAAGCGGAACACGTAGGGAACATACAGGGCAGGTATAACACATACACTAGCCAGTGTTCCGAAGTGGAGTATGAGCGGATTGAGTTAGTGAGAAAGATGGCCGTCAAATAACCACATTTCTTTGTTATAGTTTCCACACTATAATCGAAACATTTGTAAATTAAAAGGTCCGTGGTGTTGGTGGCAAAGTGTGAGGCATTATCGGACAGAGCGGAGCGCACACAAAGTAAGTGGGAATGCTATCTAGACGATGCGTAATTGTGATAAAAAGTGAGCGTTTTTTCGGTAGTTTTTAGTAGTGCCTTTGCCCCTCATTAACACATTTGCTCGACTGGTTGGTCGTTCAACCTGAAGAATCTCGGCGATGCGATTGACTCTGACGAGAAATGTCTAGTGCAACCGTGAACCCTATTAAAATGCCCTTATCTAGTAGTTTTTTTATATCAATCACTCCTCCACCACATTCTTACAATCAAGATGGGGCTACGCTGCAACCGCTGAAGTCAACAACAATTAAGGAGCACAGTCCACCGGCTACTTCGATTGCACCTGCCGCCTCCATGCTACCGGACCTGCAGACCAACTCATGGGGCAGGTCAAACAAGCCTCCATCCCCAACCAACAAGTCCCTCTCAGCTCAACCACATCAAACTTCTGTGCAGCAGCAACAGCAACAACAGCAGCAGCAGCAACAGCAACAGACCCAATCACAACAACAACAACAACAGCCACAATCACAGCAGCCTGTTATGGTTCGCAAGACCATGGTTGCAACACCAGAACAGGTGATGAAGATCTACAAGAACAAGTTGACCCCATATGAGCACAGAGAGATCTACAACTACCCTCAGATTTATTTCATCGGAGCGAACGCTAAGAAACGTCCCGGCATTATTGGTACGTTCGTTCTCGATCCGTTATTCTATCGTTAAATTCACTTTCCTTATTGATCATTAATAGCTGATGCTTTTATTCCGTGCATTTCATCCGCTAATTGACGCAAATCGTTTTGCGTATATGCTGGTCGCGCGTGGGAGTCGCGGAATGAACGTTAATTTGCATGGGGGTATCAATAAACTTGAAACGTACACGCGACTCGTTTAAGAGGCATTTCCCGAAACCGCGGCTCCGTGTCCTCACGGTCAACGCGTCGTCGGTTTTTTATTCGATTTTATTTTTTGTCGCTTGTCAATTTGCCAAATTCGATTGGTATTGCTACCGACTAGCGCGACCGGCGACTTGCCGCTGGTTCCGTTCGTGCGCGCTCACTGCAATTCCCATTTCCGTCATCCATCAATTAGCATTAATGACCCCCGTCTCTTTCTAATTTTAGGCGATCCGTATAACTGTGATTACGACAATGATCAAGGATCGTATATCCACATACCTCACGATCATGTCGCTTATAGATACGAAGTATTAAAAGTAATAGGAAAAGGTTCGTTCGGACAGGTGGTGAAGGCGTACGACCACAAGAACCACATCCACGTGGCCCTCAAGATGGTCCGCAACGAGAAGCGCTTTCACAGGCAGGCTCAGGAGGAGGTGCGCATCCTGGATCATCTGCGCAAGAAGGACAAGGATAATAATATGAACATAATCCATATGCTGGACTCGTTCACGTTCCGGAATCACATGTGCATCACGTTCGAACTGCTCTACATCAACCTGTACGAGCTGATCAAGAAGAACAAGTTCCAGGGATTCAGCATACAGCTCGTGCGCAAGTTTTGCCATTCGCTCCTGCAATGTTTAGATGCTTTACATAATTATAAGATCATCCACTGCGACATGAAGCCCGAAAACGTGCTGCTCAAACAGCAAGGCCGCAGCGGCTTAAAGGTAAAATAGGAGCTCGTAATTTTCCAAGTCCCTCTTTTGCGGACACTGACCGTCTAGCTAGGCAATCGATTTATTTATTCGTATGGCCCACACACTCACGCACTGCCAAATCGCGAGCTCGGAGCTCATTATTACATTCGCCGACCTTGTTTGCTTTTTTCCCGCAAGAACACTAATTTGAAATTCAACAAACAGATAAAAATAAAGCAGAAAAGAAAGTGCAATTAAAAATTACTGCCGTTTTCAGGTGATAGATTTCGGTTCGTCGTGTTACGAGGACCAAAGAGTGTACACGTACATCCAGTCGAGGTTCTACAGAGCGCCGGAAGTGATATTGGGTGCGCGGTACGGCATGCCAATCGACATGTGGTCGCTCGGCTGCATCCTCGCGGAGCTGCTCACCGGCTTCCCGCTGCTTCCCGGCGAAGACGAGGACGACCAGCTGGCCTGCATAATGGAACTGCTGGGCATGCCGCCGCAGCGTCTCATACGACAATCGAAACGCGCGAAGAACTTCATCAGCTCGAAGGGATTCCCGCGCTACTGCACAACGTCATCGCTGGTGGACGGCACGCCGGTGATGACGGGCGGGCTCAGTCGTCGCGGCAAGATGCGCGGCCCGCCGGGCTCGAAGGAGTTGAAGCGCGCGCTCAAGGGATGCGACGACCTGCTGTTCGTCGACTTCATTCGGCGCTGCCTCGAGTGGGACCCGGACTTGCGGATGACGCCGCACGCGGCTCTCAGGCACGCGTGGCTCCGGCGCCGACTGCCGCGGCCGCCCGACGAAGAGGCCAAGACTAGCAGCAGCATTCGAACACCAATCAGCTCGACGGTTCGCGCGCTCCTCAGCGACGAACGGTCCGCCACGTTGAACTCGCAGCATAGTAATCACTCCGGCAAACTGCCTCCAATTTCATAGCCATTTATCCCTTTCCAATGTGATTATTTTAGATTAGTTTTGAATAGTTAGATGATGACTTCAATGACTGTGTATTCCAATAACTGAAACGGAATACTTTTCGAAGACGTAGTATATATTATGACGTGTTTAGGCTTTTACATTGAGAGCAAGGAATTCGTTTAATTGGTGATGTACCTTATCGCAACCAGGTATCTTGCACTATCTATCGCCCACCGTGTTCATCGAAAATATCTCTATCTCATTTGCAAGATCGATATTATCATATTTTTTTTCTTTTTTTTTTTAAGTCGGAACATGGACGCATTTCGTACGCGTCGCAATAAAAGAACAAAATTAAGTAGCAAATACCGACATCAAGCACACACCCACACATTCATTTCATAAACAAACAAAAAAAAACTTAGAGAAGGTTCCTTTTAGTTCGAATATTATAGAGCAAGAAAGAAAAAAATTGTGATCGTATTTATTTACTTGTCATCAAAATCGTATTAGGCCAGACTATGAGTTTTTCGATTCGATTCGTGCGAGAAACGTATTTGATCTCAGCAAGAATTTAGTCAAAGTCGAACGAGTGGTTCATCCATTGCAAGCAAATGCGTGGACCGCCCCTCGGTCCTCCATTCGACGCGTTAATAGTTTTTTGCGTTTTATTTGCAATTTGTGATTGATTTATTTCACTTCCTACTGTCCTTCACTGTTAATTTTATGTGTTCTTTATTGCCAATATTGAATTGCATCAATTGCATTTACACTTTTCAATATTCAATCGGTAATTTTTAAGTAATCAACATATCTGCGCTAAGATGAGTTCGAAGAGGAATTCTCCCGATGCAGGGTCATGCAACCAATTTGATAAAACTGAGCAAATGCAAAACCGAAAAAAAAAAAAAACAAATCTGTAACGAAACAATTCGTTTGCAAGAAAACGACGACTGCTATTGTAATTGTGAAAATACCTGAAATGAAGAGAAAATGCAGCGATTCATTTCTTTTTCACGTAAACTAAGTTTTTAAACATTACGATACGGCCTTAATAGCTACTCAATCAATTACTACTTAATGAACATAAGCCAAATACATTTCGTCTCTCTCTCTCTCTATCTTTATGAATTTTTGTTTTGTTTTTTTTTTCTGTTTCGAGTAGATACGACTTAGTGGTATGTAGATTTTAAGGGGATGTTAATAATGCAAACTTGCCTGTATTGCGTTTTTCGATTGCGCGGAAATTTTGTAAGCACCTCCGAGTTGATCTGATGCGAATTAATATAGCGCGGTTTGAGCTGCGATGCTCGCCAAAAAAATCTCGGATAGCGTACGGCATAGTAACTTGTAATTAAAAAAGAAAGAAGGCATTCGTGACAAATTTTAAACGGAATTAAAAACAAGAAACAAAACGAGCTAAGAAATAATAAAAATGAAGCGTTGGAACGTCGGCATCGTCGTTGCCGATTAATAAATAATATTATATTACGATAATAATTTTAAAAAACTTGCAGAAACTTTTAATATGTACGTGTTCTTCTATAAAGTAACGAATGAATTAGATGAGTGGAATATATTTCGATACTAGTGCCTATAGTGTTTGTTAGTTTCTTGCTAATTTGCACTGGATGATTGTATATACCTAAAACATAATTCATTCATATTATATGTGAGATCAATAATATTGCATAAAGTAATTCAATTGTACCAATTCGATTGATTTTTATCTCGTTTATTGAAATCAACAATAGTAATGTAACTGTCACGGAAATGCCAATGTCGAATCGATGCTCGCACACACACCCGCAAAACACGAGGCGAATTAATTAAGTAATTAATGATGCTACTATGCAATTTTTCGTGATATTATTGCATATAAACTGCAGGTATTGATTTAGTTAATCGTTATTCGCTAATTCTCATTATTATCGTTTTCTCTTTCGTGTCGATGTTTAGTTAAACGTTAAGTTAGGGCACAAATTTTATTATATAGTGATTTTTAATTAATGTAATTAAAGCGTAAGTTAAGGAAATTCGTTTCGAGATTGATATCTTTTTACAATTA
Organism: Holobus sp. GC000080; assembly: GCA_030556065.1. Lineage (NCBI taxonomy): Eukaryota > Metazoa > Arthropoda > Insecta > Coleoptera > Staphylinidae > Holobus > Holobus sp. GC000080. The sequence continues at coordinate 21,979 of JASKGO010008640.1, read as the reverse complement.
AAAGTAAACGACATTTGTGAATGCACGGAAAACAGGCGATTCTATAAGGATTATTGCAAAACAAACAATTGGTAATCGAAAAGTGCAATAAAGGAGAAAATCGGAGTTTTTTTTTTGTGGCGGCGCATCTTCGGTAATAGCGAGTCTCTCAAGCGAGTTTCGTTTAGTTTTGTTGCATGTACGTGGAGTAATGCATATGTTGTTTGTTGTAATTGTGGCGACGCAGAATTGGGCGCATCTGCCCGCAGCCTAAGTAATAAGAAACTTGTGTTCGATTCTTCGATCAGAAAAACACGCAAGTCTTCCTACTCCTCGTAAGAAATCGGAGTGTTAACATGAAAAACGAATGTTAATACAAAAATAAATTAAAGAAAAAACAGTTGAAACAGTAAATTGTTCTAATTATGTGCACTTAAAACGATCCGTGTTGATTTTTTTGTCCTTTCGTTTCATGCAATATTCCTAGTTATTTTTGCGAAACACCCAAGAACAAAAGAAGTATCGAATCGGGTCATTATCTACAGATTTTACAAATGTAATGGTTATTTTACAAATAAACTTTTATTTATAATTTTATTTCAAGAGCTGTTCCTTTCTGCATTTCATCCACAGGTCACATTAGTGAATAAGGTAGGGCGCTTTCAGTTTGTACAACTACAGAGCAATTATTGTTCCAATAATTTATATATAGATATATTTTACATTGTCACAATGGAAATTATTACATGTTTGATTGAGCAGCAAAAGCTGACGCACAACATATTGCATTCTCTTTTGTTTTTCAGTTTATAATAGCTATTGCTGAACAATAAATTCTTTCAGTTTTTTTTTTCCAAGTCTTAAATCGATTTTTTTACACATAACTTATGCAACACAATAATTCTCCGGTCAATTAATACAAAACATAAAAAAACCCTATTATTAAGAATCAGCATGGAATGAGAAAGACATGTGTTACGCAAGAAAGTTATATCTTCAACAAAAGAAAATTGTTTTTTGTTTTTCTACATGCTACATCTACAATCGATAACAAAATAGAGATTTGCTAACACTCTTCAATAATGGGGTAGACTTAAATTAACATCTATTTGCAGCGACAATCGCCAGCTCGCTACTGCAATTATCACGATGACAAAAGTCCAGTGACCAGGGTCCAGGAGATACTCCCACTTGTTAATTATTAGGATGCAGTTAGGACACGCACACATCTACAGATTTTATTTTATTTATATTTTCTTAATACCCGAAACACAAATTAAACATCATCATCGTCGTCGTCGGTTTGGATTTGTAAAATTGCTATCACGAAATTTGCTTATCTCTCCGATTTGCAATATTCATTCATCGGAATGTTCGGCGAGCAATTGCGGCCATCAATTTACGCTAAAAAAATCATTAAGGAAGAGAAACGAAAACGCGCTTATCGATTTTTCAGCAACAACATTCGAAATGAGTGAATATTGCTTTCAATTTTTCATTTTCTTTGAGTAACCAAAACGGAAAAAAACGCGAAGCGAACTTAGCAAAAATAATAATTAAAGAAGAAAAAAAAACAATCGCTCAGGTGGAACAGTCCACTGATAAATTTGATTATTACTTATCGAAGTTATTAAATATCTACGCTAAGAATTCAATTGTATATATGTACACAGTAACTAAAAAAAAAAAAATCCTCTTAAACAATTAGTTCGTTAGTTGTTAGTAAATTTCTCATAGATTAACATGACTAGACAAATATTGGGAGTAACATGTAACAAATACGGCGCGCACCCTTTATAGAAACCGCGAGTACCTTCGTATTTCCATGTCTTCGAGATGCAGTCCAGTGTTCCCTTATAAGAATGATGTTGGTCCTGGAGACGTGCCCTGATCACCTGGTACGGGTAAGTCGCTGCGGCCGCGACCAGCTTTGACGAGGCCGCAAAACAAAGATATTCCATTGTCGTCTAAAACAGCGATTTGAAAATTTTCAAAACGAAACGTTACAATAGTATTAAGTAATAAAAACAAAAACCTACCAGTTTGTTGTCGAATGGTAGAGACCTATACTGATTATAGAAAGCCTTCATTTCCTCGTACGTCATAAACTGTAGGGCTCCGTGTGTCACGCCAAACATGCCAGGTATAAAACCCTAAGCAAACACGTTTTTTGAAGGGAACCAAACGAAACAAAATAGAAACATCTAGCGTGAAACTAAAATCGAAAACTCACTCGATATAGTCCGCGCATTCCTTCGTATCGGTAAATTTTGATGAGGGCATCCGCCATCCCTTTATAATACTTGTGGCCGAGTTTCTTGTTGTTCGCCTCGGACTCGTACTGCAGGCACAGCCTTGTCTTGACCACCCAAATCGGATTGGTAACTAAGAGGGTGAGAACTCCGGCCTCGGCGGCAGTCAACATGTGCAGCGGCGCTCCGAGCGGCTGATCCGCGTCCCCCGCCTGGATCCAATTCTTAATCGAGTTATAACTGTATGGAACAACAAGGCTCTATTGCCCGATCTATTGTGCAAGGTGCTTGCGGGGGCAATGAAAACCCACCCCCTCTTATACATTTAGGCTACTTACAACAAAAAGTAGCAGCCCCAGCCGCTGCCTGAACCCCAGACATTCGGCGCGACACCCCGATATAAACCCTTAATGCCTTCTTGTTTAAAGATCGTATAGAACGCACTTGTGAGACTGCTATATTGAGGAACTGCCGATCTGCCGTCGCTCACTGGTAACAAAGGCGCACAATTGCAAGGGTCGAAACGAAAGGGACGTTGAATTTGATGCAACTTACCGGCAAATCGGATCTTCATCAGGTCCAGCGGATGCAGTATGAGGGTCGATATAGCACCTCCAGATATGCCAGCAAGTAAGTGTTCATACTTCACATGATTTAGAAGACTTAGGCTGTTGTTGTTGTAGTTGTTCTTGACTGTACTGTTCTTCATGGTTGCTTGGCTTCAAATCATAATAAGGAAAACAATGAGAAAATTTATCTGGAACAAAGAAAAGCGACGTGAAAAGAGAAGTGCTGCGGCGCGAACAAAAACTTCTGTTTCATACTTAGAGTGTACAACTATAGAATGCAAAATATCTATAAATAAGCACTCTTATTGGCGGCAAATCACATGTTTTAACAACGACGAACAAGCATTGCGAGTGCGGCGACTTAGTAAAACGCATTTTCGCGAATTTACCATGATACAAAAATCATCAGTATTGCACCATCTCTTTTTCTATTTAAAGGTTATGTAATTTTCTGTTGCTAATGGTGCACCAGCACGATGGAACCAGCGAGTGACTGGGTGAAAGGACAGGCTACTTACATTACTAATTCGGAGATTTCCGTTCCATCTTCATTACGTTATTACTGCTTAAATTATTTCTATGCTTAAAAACTATGTACTATATATTTGCAGGTACATCTTTAGCAGACATATTTGCTTTTATTACTTTGACATGATTAACCACCACAGTCATACTATTCTTTATCCTTCACTCGTAACGTTGTGCAAGGTTCACGTTTGACGTTCCGCTTATAACTGTGTGTGTGTGCGCGCCCGAGGCGTCCTTGCGCGCACGTCGCACACCTCAAAACGCATGCGCAGAACAATCCGTGTGACTCGCTCGGGGTTCGGTGCAATGGTGTGCGAATGGTGACGTCACCATTCACAACTTTCAATGGCTTTAGCGCGCGCTGTCCGTCGCGACGCGAAAATGTGGCTAATTAGCCAAAACGAAAGCCTTATCGCACTATTTTCTGCTAATCGATGCATTAAAAAAGCACGAGCGATAAGCGAATCAATCGAAATTTCCCCAAAAAATTGACCCTGATTCGTTGACCCGAGCGCCGAAATCCTTCGTCGCAAAAAAACACTACTTTTAAACATTAGCGAAACGGGAGCCAATTTATTCTTATCTCTACGTGCCGGGCTTGAAAGTGGACGACGTATCCTTGGTGGAGAATCGTCATTTTCCTCGGCGTTAGACGCGCTTGCCAAAAAACACGCTCATAAAATATCCCGCTTTTTCTAATGAGAGAGATTTTTTAGAAGTTGACGTCAACAATATGTCGTTTTTGTTTTCTATTTGCGCACTTCTTATCGACGAATTAATTGAGAATGTAATGGCAACAACAATACCTACCAATTAAAGTTGGTCAGCGATAATCAAGTCGTTAAATTTTGTTCCAGAATAATATCAAAACGCTCACGCGTAAATATCTCAATTATACGTCGAAGTCGACGTCCAATTTTTGAAAATTAATTCTTTATTAAATAATATTAACTATAATAGAATAGAAATAATGATATATTTACTTACTTGGTAACGAGTTTATAATAAATAGCTCTGTTTTTTAGGTCGCGATCACTTTTGCAAGCTTACTGCATTTGAATCTGGTACGATAAGTAAGGGTTGCAAAAGGATCGTCGATGATAACTTTGCTGATAGAGCACTCAGAATATTATACATAAAATACACATTTACAGATTATGTGCGCTCAGCCTTAACAATTAATGCTTGTGAAATGAAAAGCCACTAAAAGGAATTCGTTATCGAATAATTTTGTTTAATGTTTTTGCATAATTCTGTTTAAAGTTTTGTTGCGGTATTTCGATTTATAATTGGTATCGAACGTTCGGTATCTTGTTAGTGCGGAATTTCTTTTTTGTCATAGCGATTTGAAGTGCTTATTTCTTGTTATTTGCTTCACTTTTGTGTGCTTTTAAACTAAAACGATGCTCGATCAAATGACACAGGCGCATTTTTGCGCGTTGTCATGTGATAAATTCAATTGGATTTGTAGAATACTGATGCCAAAACGTTATGTCATGAGATTTGTTTTCTACAGACCATTGAATATGCTGTGCATGCGAAAGTGTATAGAGAAGGCAAGCGGAATTGTTACAAATTGTTAACGCTGATTATTTGGTTGATCCATCCGATGAACGAAGATACCTTTACGTAAACTCCTGGTACGTCTACGCGACCGCAACCGAAACCCCAAGACACCAATCCTGCCAATTCGTAGAAGCCGTCGTCCTGACACACCAAAGGACCTCCTCCGTCGCCCTGAACGTATCATTTTTTTTATCAGGTCACATTGAAAACTAACAATCAGTCGATTCGAGTCGAACTCACCTGGCAGGCGTCGTTTCCTTCTTCTCCGCCCGCACAGAAACTACTGGCGGGCAAAATGAATATCTTCTCAGTCACTGCGTTTACCTTTCTGATGCACTCGGCATCACTGACGACGGGAATTTCGGCTTCGCGGACTCTCAGTGGTATGGGCCCAGCTAGAACAAGTGGTACAGCATTATTCAGCATACAATCTGAGATTATTTATAATTCAGACCTTCGCCCATGTATCCGTATCCCGTAACAGTGCACCTTTTTCCGGCAGCGTGGCTCACACCTCTGGCCGGCAAACAAACCAAGCAGACACCCTCTTTTAGTTCCGCTTGTCCGTGCAGTTTCAGCAAAGCGATATCGTTGTCCAAAGTTTGACTGTTGTGATTGTGATGGATGTAAGTGGTGGCAACCCTTAAAGTTTGTGCTCCCGGACTGCCATATTTTCGCGTTAGATCATGATCGCCCACTCGGACGTAAATGGCATCCCCTGATCTCACAATGCTAAAATACACGCAAAATTAGGTCCTACCAGTTGGTTTCGGTTGAATTTAACTGACTTGGTGACGCAATGAGCAGCCGTTAGAACCCACTGAGTGCCGATTAACGCCGCCCCGCACAAATACTGATTGAGGGAGTTTATTAGAGCCACTTGCCAGCACCATTCTGCCCTCTCACCATCTTCTCCGCCAACAACTCGACCGCTTCTAGAGGTACCCTTAACGCCACAAACATATTTTCCGTACACAGGAGGTCTACCCGTGGTCACAGATTTTAATCCATCCTGAGTGGCTGGAGAATAAAAATGGTGTAACTAAATAATAATCAAAGAAATTTGATTCAATACTTAGAGCCACTTCGTTAAACGTGGTAGGCCAGGGGGTGGTATAAACCGACGGTGGTATAGTTGGGTTGGCATTCTTTTGACTAGTACTTTCCTCTTCTTTGTTTTGGCCGGTAATTTCGCGGATCAACGACTTGGGTGCACAACATTGCGTCCCAGCCTTTGGGCACTTAAAGACATCCGTCATTTCGGCATTCCCTGAACCATCCAATGCGGAATTAGGAAAAAGTTCGACATGACTAGTAAATCACTTACGGAAGCATGTAAAGCTAAGGTAGTAAATTATGCAGGAGCCGGGACACTCGGGACGCGGGTCCACGGTGGTCTTAACTGTGGTGGTTGACACCGGTCTAGGCCGCGGCCGATTGGTAACAGCAGTTGATCTGGTATTGTCGCAACAAACTGAGCCTTTTTTGCAGTTTGATGTGTGCGGTATAAGGACGGACGGTCGTTCGCAAAAAGCCGCCATTATGTTGATGAGACAGAAGCCCGGGCACCGAGGACCAGGATCTGGCGTGATGGGTCTCGGAGGAGGTGCCATCGTGGTGGTTGTGGTCATCGATACCTGAGTGCTTTCGCTTCCGGAAGGCTGCAAAGGGGGCAGAACAAAAAAGTGACAAAAAGTTCGCAATTTCCTTCGGCTTTACCGACATATATACAGCAGCTTTCCTCGTCCGGACAATCAGCCTCAGTGTCTATCTTATCGCAGAATATGGCAAAGAGACCGTTCACACATTCTCCGTGGCATTTTTTCAGCATTGTCGGCGTCTTCAGCGATGAGGACGCATACTCTAGGGTGGTTTTCATAAAGCTATTGGTGGTTGACGAATTGGGTTTGGGAGTGGTGCGCACCTCCTGATGTTTCGTTACATTTTGTTTGGTTTTATTTGGGATAATCAGATTGGACGGTACTTTATCACCGAATGCGTTCGTAGAGACGCAACATCTTAAATCTGATTTGCACAAATCTTCGCTATCGAGAATCGCTTCGCAGTAATCGGCAATTCTATTGGCAACGCAAACACCAGGACAAACTTTAGCACCTGGTAATATTTAAAGATAAAATCAAATGAGGTATAATAGAACTAAACTTTTACGAAACAAACCTGAAGATTCTTTCTTGTTCGATTCGGGCGATGTTGCCTAAAAGAAAAGTTTCAGTAAGGAACCATTAGAATTGCGGTTTTCTAAAGAATACCTTTGTGGTTGTAACGGTTTTGGAGGTGGTGGTAGTAGGTTCTGTGGTAGTAGTGGTACGAATTGTGGTAATTTGGCTGGAATTGCCGAGGGCGTCGGGTAAATTTTCCGTCGCATTGGCAGGCGGCGCTTCTAGGCAACACTTCAAAGATTGCGGACAATGAGCGTCGTGCAAGACGTCGTAACAAATAATGGTAGCTATGGCATGGACGCACATTCCAGGACAATCCTTAGAATCTGCCGTGCTGGTTATGGTGTCGAGTAATCCTGAAAGAGAAAACGTATGATGACCGTTCGGTTGAATTGATGTTCATTGACCACTGATCATTGACCATACCAAATGATGGCGAAATCAGCAAAGGAGCGCTCTTTAAATTTTGAAAAGCGTGCCCGTCGAATTGCGCGCAAATGATAAAGAAAATTGCGCTCGCAAATTGTGCGTAAGTAGGACAATATGAAAAAAAAAAAATCAAGGAAATCTTACCGGAGAAAAAACCTCCCGAAAGTAAATCATCTTGAGCCGATGCAGCCAGGATACTCGTGAACAGAACGAGAAAAACTGTCCTAACTTTCCACATGTTTAGACATATATTATAGTTAGGCAGGAGCTAAGAAACTGGGGTAGGTAAGTGCGGGATGCGCGCGGTATTATTTCCTTCGCCTTTTTCGCAAGTCGCCAACTAATTACTCTGGCTAACGATTCTTTTCGCGCGTACCGATTCGAATAAACTGCAATTACGACAATTCGTCACGGCCAGCACAATGTCAACATAAACACATCTTCGTCCGACTGATCCAGTTGAATCGACTCGCGGCGGTAACAAACTCTTTCATTCATATGCGCGAAGAACTGTCGTGCAATACGGAATCGTTGCCAGATAGGCGCTGAAATTTACCGTTGGTAACTCAAGGTTCTCTCGGTGGATTCGTATTGCTTCGTATTTTACTTGGCCATCGGTCTGGTACAGTTATCCAAGGCAAAGTGTGTGGCCCTCCCGGCCGCCGCATCTAAAACCATGGCCTTGACTATATATTGAATCCGTGGGTCAATGAACTCTTCAGTTGTAATGGTAATACAACTAGCTTTATATTTACATCCATCCACCTCACCCATACCATGCCCATACCCAGAGCAATAGGTGTAAAATAGATTTCTTGATTTCGCTGCGCATGCTTGCCTTAACAGTATTTAATTAGAGCAGGATAAGTGTAAAACCACTCGAATTCCGTAGATACTTACTTATCGATTTCGATTATCTGTGCATGTATGCGTGTGTTTTTTTATTTCCTTAATTACCCGCGTAACATGAAAATGCCGTTTGAATTACAGGTGTGAAACCAACGATCGCTTGAAATTCGAAAACGCTTCTAAAACTTTCTTTATTGTCCTTTGAAAAATTATTTCAAACTTATTCGAATTATTTCAATTGCGTATTATAAGATTATGTAAGAATTTCACATTTATTGCAACAAAATATAAAATAAGAAATGGTTTAGGAAAACCCTTCCAAGTTTGTATTTCCTCGTTATATTTAAAAATGCGACCATTGATCCTTGCTTAGTCCTTTAAAAATGTGGTTTTAACGATGGCAACCAATCCTACAAATTTTCAATTTTAAAAGGATAGTTCATAGAAGGACTAAAGAATGACGCTGAAAAAGAACTCGGATGACCAATCAGATTGACGTAGTATAAGAAAAATGTGGGCGGTTTCCTGCAAAGTATGACCTCATAATTCGGTATCCAGCGGTTCTTTAGCGATTGTTGAAATGAAAACCACGGTTGACTGGGTTGACTAGCAAGGTTTATTTTCATTTGTGCGCTAACCTAAATGAATCCTACCTATCGTACCCATCCGAAGTTAAAAATACAACTAGAAGCCAGTTTTGTAATTTGCTGAAAAAAAAACTAGTCCAGTCGCGCGAAATTGGTTCAGCTAAAAATCCTAAAAGCAATCTGTTTTAATAAGGGAAATCCAACCACGGGTTGCTAGTTAAAGGTGGTAACCTACTTTTCAAAGAACCCATCCCAGAAAGGATTCTTTAAGCACCATGTCTGCAGGACCTCCCCAAGGAAATCAGTACCCAAACCAATTTTCCGGAAGTAAGTTACCAACTGAACCACGTGTTTCAGTGCTGATTATTTTTGCGTAGACTATCCCCCTGTACCGCCGCAAGGCATTGGGTATCCTCCCGCACCACCGGGTCCACCAATGGGTGGACCCGGTCCGCATCCACCACCCAGCGGGGGCTACGGACCACCCGGACAGGGATATGAGGGATACGGTTATCCACCTTCCGGATATGGACCGCAGCCAGGCTATGGACCTCCTGGACCACAACCAGGCTATGGACCACCGGGACCCCAACACGGCTATGGACCTCCCGGTCCGCAACCACCGGTCGTCAATCAGCCGATGGGTCAAGGACCTCCGCCAGGAAGTAAGTGAAAGATTGGTACCAATGTTTTTTTCAAGTGACCACCAATGAACTTACCATGATTTATATTCGCGCTGACTATTTTAATATCAATTTCATTAAAAATAGCTTATCAAATTTCCCAGGCAGCGCGGAAAATACATTGCCGCGTCGTTAACAAGACGTCTCGCGATAAAAAGGTGCTTTAACTTTCTTGAATATATTTATTGTTTGATACAAACAAGTATGAATGAGTTTAAAGTACATGGAGAGTTGATAATGTATAACTTAGCACAATTTGATAAATGAGATAATAGCAATTGTTTGTTTGCTGTGTCAACATGCACACTGGGTTTTCTTGTTGTTTCGTTGAAAATTTGTGTTATTCGTGAAATTTTAATGAGGGGAAACGCATTCATTAACGGGAGCGCATCATGGACAAACGGCTGCAAGTGATCCGCAGATACCTCCGCGCGAAACTCGAACGATTGATCAAGAAAAGTAAATCGGTCAAAAAACGTGGTTACAAAAAATTAATAACAGAGGAAGAGCAAAGGTGTTGCGCGGTTTCCCAAAAATCGTTATCGCAAATACTGAACCTGCACTTTTTCAACTTGCAGGTGGTTGGATGAATATACCGCAAGGTCCAGTCAATTGCCCACCCGGATTAGAATACCTTACTATGATTGATCAACTCCTGGTGCATCAGAAAGTCGAATTGCTCGAAGGTAATAAAAAACAACATGTTTTTGGTCGTTCTGTGTGCAAGTAAAATTATAGCATTGGTTGGATTCGAAACGAACAACAAATTTACAATAAAAAATAGCGTGGGACAGAAAGTGTACTATGCCGTCGAGACGAACGACTGTCTGACAAGAAACTGCTGCGGTCCCATCAGGCCCTTCGACATGTTAATAATGGACAACTACCGCAACCAGGTGATCCATATGCACCGACCTCTGGCGTGCGACTCATGCTGTTTCCCCTGCTGTCTGCAAAGCATGGAGGTGTCCGCGCCGCCGGGGACCATTTTAGGAACCGTCGAACAAGAGTGGAGTTTGCTGTGTCCCTCGTTCGCAATAAAGGACCCGAGCGGCGAGACGGTTCTGCGGATCGAAGGGCCGCTGTGCACGATGAGGATTTGCGGCGACGTCGAGTTCAAAATCATGTCCTCGGACGGTGTCACCCAGGTCGGCAAAATTTCCAAACAATGGTCCGGTTTAATGAGAGAAATGTTCACGGACACCGACTATTTTGGCATTACCTTTCCCATGGATTTAGATGTTAGGATGAAAGCCGTCATGCTTGGCGCATGTTTCTTAATTGTAAGTATTCGTGATTTAACCATCCATTTTGAGAATTGTTTATCGACTGAATTCATTTCATTTCAGGACGCCATGTTCTTCGAGAAAACCGGACACTCGGATTCCGGTATTTTGTAAATACACTAAGTGCGCTTTTAACTGCCTTAACTTATTGAACACGAATGGTATATACTCGACGATTTTTTTAATTACATACGTATTTGTATAGATATATTTTATTGTGATGTTTAAAAAAGTATTTTGTTTAAAATGTATAATTTTTTAAAAATGTTAATTCCTCTTTTAAAATGGACGCCTTTCTTTTTACAAACGCCAATAGTTAACTCTTCTTAATTCTATTTTGCCTGTTCAACTAATTGTAGCGACAAATCGACAAAGCAACAAATATTGTTCTCTCTAAATGTGGTAACGAATCTGTTCTGCTTAAAAGTATTTTTCAACTAAAAGAAAATAAATATACTATATATTCATATATAATAATGTGTTTGCAAAATAGTTATTATAGGTAGATGAATCTTACGTAATTTACATTCTTTCGCAGTGAAAATGAATTCAATATGAGGTAAGTGTAATAGTAAGTACGAGTCGCAAATTGTTCCAGATTTGCGCTTTGTTTACTCTTTGACACTGGCGGAATTCAGATCTCCCAAGTCTTGACTCACCGTCGTAGAAGATCTATTGTGTCGCAGATGACTTTGAACCAAGTGGCCAGCAGCTAGGGCTCCCATCAGGGACAGCTCGCCAGCCAGAACGGTCCCGCAAACGATTCTAGCTAATTGATTAGAATTGGCACCCGGAAATTGTTCGTTCGCGCCACGGACGCCCAGTATTTCCAAGCAGGAAGCCTGTGCCGATAAAATGGTGCCGCCACCGACGGTGCCCACTTCTATCGACGGCATCGTGCATGATATGTATAAGTCTTCGTGGTCCTTGCCGCCTTTCTCCATGATTGTCATGCAGTTGCTGCTGCCAACGTTCTGCGCCGGGTCCTGGCCGGTCGCTATGAAGATGGCTGTAACAATATTGGCGGCGTGCGCGTTGAAACCGCCGATGCTTCCGGCCGCAGCGGACCCTATCATATTCTTGGCGATGTTTACGTCCACCAAGCTATCCACCGTGGTTTTCAGTACAGTTCTTACCACTTCCCTGGGCACTATAGCTTCGCAAACCACAGATTTTCCCCGGCCCTCGATCCTGTTGATGTGGAAGAAGCAGAAACAAGATTTCGTTTTTAGCGCCGAATAATTTGGCGAATCGAAAAATAAAGTTTTACCAATTGACGGCGGCCGGTTTTTTGTCGGTGCAGAAATTCCCGCTGAGGCTTAAAATTTCCATTTCGGGGAAATGTTCTAGAACGTAGTTCAGGGCGGACTCGGTCCCCTTGGAGAGCATGTTCATGCCCATCGCATCACCCGTCGACGCGACGAACCTAATGTACAACAATCGACCGAAAATTCTCGAATGTATTTTAGTTAGTCGCGCGAATCGGCTGCTGGAATCGAAACTTTTCTTGAGCTGCGCATAGTTTTCGGCGTTCTCCAACCAAGCCAAAGCGGCACTGAAAACAGTCGATTAGTACCGCAAAAAATGCCGGAATTGCGATTTTTCGCAGGTAATACCTGGCACTTTCCAACGAGGGAAACCGTACTACAGGTCCCCTAGTCATTCCATTGGCTACGACTCTACTTTTAATGCCGCATTTTATGAGAGCCCTGCATCCTCTGCTGGTGCTGGCCACGAGGCATCCTTCGGTCGTGGCCATTGGCACATAAACCTCTTTGTCGTCTAACAGCAGAGGTCCTGCTATTCCAACAGGCACAGGTATATAACCGACGACATTCTCGCAACATGCCCCCATTACCTAAAAATTATACGAAATTCTCGTTTTGTATCGCACCGCTTTTTTTCGCGTACGCTCATTTTACTTAAAATATTATCATATTATATAAGGAATCACTTTTACTTTCTAAACAGAATCGGCACTCTTACCTTACTGTAATCGTAATTTTTATAAGGCAAGTCCACGATTGCTTGCGCAATATTGCCTTTGGCACCGATGAGTTTCCTTCTGATCGAGACGCCGCGACCGTAGTCGCCCACGGCGCTCTCCAACTGATAAGGAGGTATGTGTTTATTGTCAACGAGCATGATTATTTCGTCGTCGGAGAGCGCGGACGCTCCTAAGCATCCCTTATAGATTGCCACGATCTCGTTTAATTCCCTAGCGCTCATATCGGGCGCCGCGGCCGTCTCAATTCCATTGCTGGGGCCTTCGCTCACCTGGTGACTGGTCTGCACCGCTTTGTCAACCCTGTCGTCGTCGAACGAGCTGCACTCCAACAATACCGGCACGTTCTTCAGAACATTGTGCGGCTTCTCGACATTGTGGTGCTGCAAAGACTGCCTTTCAGCCATTTGCACGCGCAACTCGATGTCGTCTTTATTCTCAAAGAAGATAAACTTGACGACTAGGGCAAGTAAAAGTATTAGTATCACTATGTGGTCAGCACTCAACGTGACCCATCTGGAAAGGACAAGCGAAAATTCGGTTCGTATCGGATGCACTAATTGATTAATAATACGAACAATAAAACTTACTTCATAATATAAAAATATAAGGCAGTCGAATCATCAGTTCGATTAAGGGTCATTCGTTGTTCGACCAGCGGTACAATTGTGTCACTATTACTCTGTAACGGCCACCAGCTATAAAGCAAGAACCTTCAACAAATACAACAACTTTTTTTAAAATAGTGCAACATGGATCGCCGCTGCTGTAGTTTTACACAGTCCGAACAATAATAGACGAAAATATAATAACAACAAAAAGAAAATATCCTGGAGGCAAGAATAAGGTCATGACACTAGCTTTGAAACTAAGTAAAGATGACTTTGAAGATACATGAGAGTAGTCGAGTTCCGGTGGTGAGCTCTTACCTGTGAGCGTGGACTAGCATAAGACCAGCAGACATTATTAGTTTCACTCTTTGTACTACAGGATTTGATTTGTGATTCTCTTCTTTAAGTGCCGAAGAAAGGAGCGAACTTCGGAGGTCCCGATCGCCATAGATGTTCTTCGCTCGGGACAACTGAAATCCGTCTCATATTCAAAAAACCTTACTCATCATTTTTCGTACTACCTACTTCTAGTATCAGTGATAAGCAGGCGGGATAGAATGTCATGAAAACAGCATAATTAACGATAACGGATAAGCACGCGAAACACGAAAGCATCTCTAAACGATGGACACCTGCAACAGACAAGAAAGCTTCGAATTATAGTAGCTGCGTCTAAATTTAAAAAATCCATCTTGTTGCAGGTCCTTGCGGGGCATTTGGGAGTACTGACCGGATAAGGTACCGACTCCTATAACGAGTGTTTCGACGATGGTGTCCAATGTAATGCTGGGTCCCAGTAGGGACATTCCTCTCGCGATATTCTTTTTGACCTCTTCGTGATTTGAAGCACTGAGCGCGAACTCAGCGAGTATGCCTGCTTTGGACAAATCGATGAGCAGTAGAAAGAAGAACATCGCATCCCTAAAAAGACCATCGTCCATCGATAAAGCACCCTCGCATAGTAAGTATCTACAAGGAACTTACTTCAGATCTGACATATCTATTCGCAAAAAATTCAGCACCGTGGACGTGAAAACGAAGCTGGAAAACACGGTGAACAGACCGGCGATACCTGGAAAACGCATAAAAAGTTTCCTCAGGACATTCGGCCGAAACAACTTAACCGCCGAGCCATTGAGGACAAGCAAGCAACTTAAAATCGTAAAAAAGCATATCACGCGCCGGGTCGGACTTGACTTTCTCCGAAGATTAACGTTTTCCGCGCTACTTTTTTGTTTTCGAAAGATTTTTCCGTGTCGCCTACATTTCTGTTTGGCCCCCCCCAACTTGCATCGGAATTATGCAACAACTACAACTTACCCAGAATGTATTTGGAGCCGAGCCGATGCAAATTGCAGAATTGGTAGTAGCTGTAGAGGACGGCCAAGCATCTTATGATGGTCATCACAATGACGTCGGCCGCAATATACTCTGCCTGTAAGAATCGATTGGGAAATATGCCCCGAAACAATGAAACAATCAAATGAATTCGAAAATTGAGAATACTTCGTTCAGGCATCCGGCGCAGTGGCGAATGGTGGTTGCTTTGGGTGGCGCCAATTGAATCTGTTGGTCGACGGTCAGCATGCACGCGGTCAATGTGAGGGTGGCCACGATCACTTCCCATGGATGAGCGGCGCACAGCTCGCCGTGGGCCCAAAAGAAACGCGTCGTCATCGTTTGCTCTCCAGTTTCTTCTTTTGTCTAATTAATCTGCGAAACAGCAGGAAGTGCCATTCAGTAACACGTTCGAAAAGTCTGCGAACGGGCCGAAGACTATATGTCGAACCGAGCCGGTAACGGCGAGCCGCAAAAAAAAACCCGAAGGAAAAAAAAAACAAACAAACGAACGAGCGGCAAAACGAATCGAAAGTGAAATTGCAAAAACGTATATGAAAAAAAAAAAGCCAAGCAGCTAAATTATTTTATTATTATCATTATATACTCGTACGGAGCCTTCGCGAGTAAAATTAAAGCTTTCACTAGGCTCTCTTCGTAACGGGAATCACTTGTATTTTTCATTGCGGTCGTTCGTCAAGCGATGCTCGCTCGAAATCCTCTTTTTCCACACTGCACGCACGCACACACGCTCGGCGCTGTTTCTCTCCGATTTCAATTGGCCGCTAATTGCTCGGACGCATAATTTATGCAATGCTCTAACAATGACCTATATGAATGAACAGCCAGCGCAAGATGGAATGTAATAGAGCTGGCTCGCAGGTAATAATAACCTTGCCAGCAGTTCGTTGCAAGTCGTTGTCGCAATTATAATCATATTTGCGGCGAGATATATGCGAATAAAATTATCGCCATTCATTCTAATTAGTTAATTATAACGAGCAATGGTTGAACGGCCCGCAGGTTCGTTAAACCGCGCAAGCAAATCGCCAGAAGCGATTATCATTGTTTGCAATCGGTGCGGTCGAAGAAAAACCATTTCAAAGGCTCAGGAAAATGTTTCATTGACGGATCGAGAGTGCAATTTTGGGTCCTCATACTCACATATTATAATCATTGTAATTTCGAAGCGAACGAGCGCTTTTAGATATTACCTAGCGCACGATTAGATGTTGCAATTTAAGCTACAAGGGTAATTAAATTATTATTAATTAGTTGTGCAACGTTTACGATATTCGTAGCTGAAGACAAGGTCAGCGTATGGGTGCAGATGGACGGACCGAGAAAAATTCAGGACGCGACCAATATTGACCGAGCGTAAATGAGTTCTCGTAACGATTCGGAGCATCGTCAGAGAGGTCCAGGCATTTTCACTAGTCAAGGTTGCTTGCTTTCTCTTCAGGCCCTACCTTGTCGCTCATTAGACTTTTTTTTTAAATTCATCGAAATGCTCTAACGTTAAGGCAATGAAAAAGTTACGAAAATATAGGAAAAGGGGTCATCGAGAGAATTCATTCAAAAGAATGCGATCGAGGAAGCGCATGCGTCCGATTTTGAAAAATAATTAGTCATTACTCTAATTGATGAAGGAAGCCCCGAAAGTTGATCTCGACTTCCAATTAGTTTTGACTTTCAATGTTTTCGTTCGCCAACAGTTTTCGCAATTTTTCAAACGGCCCGACCGCTGGCATTGAACGAACGCATCAGCACCGTGCAATCAGCGGATAGCAATGTTTAATAATTTGGCGGATCGTGCAATGGAAATTCGTTTAATTTCCCCGCTGGTAATTACTGCACTGTTTCCCAACAAATCTAATCATTACTGGCATGCGGCACATTCGATTCGAATTGTTCGTGTTGCGCAACCAGAGCTTCTTCCTTCGGAACATTAATGAGCGGGAACGCGGTGCGCTTCTGAGAAGCACTAGAAACTATTTTTAAGTACAGAGAATCGATGCGTTCGAAGTTTTAGAAACGCATCGAAAAAATTACTCGGTACGATTTAGAAAGAGCCGTGCAAAAAAAAAGCGCGCGTATTTGATCCGCATCAATCTTCTGTTTTACCAGGCGATTTCTCTCTTTTATAATATTTATTTACATTATGGTAATATCCCAAAGTTAAGTAACCACGAATTTAAATAGTGACGATCATTACAAAGAGACGACGCAAAAAATAAAACGGATTCGAAATAAATTTCCTAAATCTCAAAATCGAAAGGACAATTACTTTTAGCACTTGCAGATGTAATTACAGGTTGCACCGAACGAAAGATTCGACAAACGAAAAAAACAAAACAAAAAAAACAAGCTGCGGAATCGATTTCAATTAATGCAACACATATTATCTAATTCGTTCTTTGTCTGCGCGCGTATATGAATTTGTGTGAAAGTTTTTAATAAGTGCGCAAAGAGTATTTAGTATGGACGCGCACACAGAAGACAAGAGCAGTTGAACAAATTACAATAATTTATCCGATAAAGAAAGTAAAAGCAAAAGGTGTATGAAAGAAACAGGTCGAAAATGTGAAAGAATAGGAGAGAAAATACGCTTACCGCAGCAAATTTTCTCGAAACTCTGATCGACGGACGGTAATTACTGGTATCGATAAATCGGACCGATAGCGATCGCTGGGTACGTGGGTACGGGTACCAGCAGATTCGGGAGCACCGGGCACTGTGTTCTGTGTTCCGATAGCACACCAAGTAAGTAGCTGCTGCTGCTGTTGGTGACCGAGACCGCGATGGCTTGCGACTGCCTATTTCTTTACGCTCTCACTGCTTGCCCGCTACATTCAACAACTTACTTATTGCCAGCCAGCGAGCCTGACACTTCCACGACACGCGCTTCTAATAACAACAAAAATATGTGCATACCATTTATACATCACGCATACTTTCGTCTTTTCCGAACGGGCGTGCAGAGTCGCGCTTCGCTCTTTTCGGAGGCTCGCTTGAACTTACCCGATGGGCAACCGTAACGCCGAATTCAACCGCCGCCTTCTTCTTCGAGCAACAGCTGCCTTCCGGAGGAACGGCCGACGAATCTATCTGAACTGGCGATCGACACCTGAGCGCTTGCCACCGAACTGGCCAACGATGAATCTTGCCTCACTTGGCACTCTCTTTAAATATCTACTATTTTTTTATTCTCTCTTTTGTTTAAAAGGTAGAATTACTAAAGGCGGGCGGGCGGGAATAGGAAGGGAAATAGAAAAATCGGCGGAGAGCTTGATAAGAGCAAACAAAAATCGCACTAAGCAAACAGACGTAATTCCTTCTTCTTTTTTTTTTTTCGAAGATCGTTCGCCGAGTCGGAGATATTAGTAATTGTTTCCTGTGACGACAATGGATTCCGTCGAAAAATCGCAACGACCGCCGAAATTTTCGGCCAATCGGACAGCTCGACGAAACGGCGGAGTTCTTTAAAAGAGATAACGGTCCGATGGTTCGATTCAAGGTTGGCTTGGCGTGCGCTTTTATTGAAACGGTTGTAACTTTCGCACGTGAAAATGAAATCAAAAGTGAAATCTTGCCGATGCTCGTACTGGCGATTATTTTGTGCATGCAAACGTGTCGCTCATACCCAATAATTTCGGCTAGAGGCCGGAATGTTTTGTTGGGGTACGTGTGCACGACGAAATTCGAAAACCGGAGGCGCATTTTCCCCGCTCGCTCGGCTCCTTCCAGCCGCACTATCTTTATTGCGGTAATTTAGGATTTCCGCTCTTTGAAATCCATCGGACGGTAAGTGGTAATACTTCCAATTCCAAACTTTTATTGGCGCAACATGCAGCCGAATTTCCGAAAGGTATCAACCAATTAAACCACCCGCTCGAACTTATCTGCTTGCATGATTCAGGCTGTTTGAAAGTGTTTTCAAATCGTTCGAAACTCGATGTTAAATGGGCGAAGCGCCGTGGAAAAAAAAAACGAGGTCCGAAAAGAAAGCGATCAATTAAAGATGTGCATTGTCAAAACAAAGGAATCGATTGGGTTTTCGTTTCGTTAATTAACGGAAATAATGGGACGACTTAGAGACACGCGCGTGCATACGGTGCGTCTCTTGAGTAAGTATGTTGGCGACCTAGGCCTACTTATTTCCATCGTCGCTTCGACTCCGAGATTATGGCGATGGGTGATATTTCAAGAAGAAGGCGCACATTTTTATGTCGCTTGCGATGCACATTTGAGCGGTTACCAGAGTGACAACTATTGCAATGCGGAAAATAACTTCAGGAAATCGTTATTTTCGATAAAATCTCGTATCTTAATACACATAGATAAATGGGCCTGTGAAAAAATGGCCGGTGCGTAACATCGTCTAAATGCTAATTACTGAATGTTTGGTCTTAACGTGATAATTGGCGATAGCCATTCGCGGCCATTGCGTAATGCAGCAGAACAAGCGCTGAAAGCAACTGTTGCGAATTCCGCTTGTTTGCCTTTCTTTAAAATCGACGAATAACTGAAAACCGAACCGTTTTCAAAACAAAAAAAGGTAATCAGAAGATTCTGCATTGTGTTAGATAACGTAATCGATGGTCGAATTGCATTTAAACAATAATTGGAATACCCAATTGGAAATACTTAAATGGAGCGATTTAAATATCGAATAAATATTTTGCTGAAAACCACCTCAATAAATGACAACGTATTGTTGCAAATCAAATTAGCTAGATGATGCAAGATGCCATCAAAATTCTAATCATGATAATCATCCGTTTCGCATCTAGACCAGAACCAAAAAAAAAAAATTATCTCGACGGCTTAAGATTTTTTTCAGTCTCGCGAACTCCTGATTAGAACAGCCATTAATCATCGGGATTTACGTAATTATAATTAGTTATTAAAATCGAAAAATAAATGAAACAAGGACGTCTTAATGTTACTTCTTTAAGTTCGCAGACCAACAAATTATTGCCGGCTTAATAATAACGCAATCGACTGAATTAAATGTGTGCAAGTATTTAGGTGATGAAAAGTCAAAGAGAAACTTCCGGGACTCAAGCAATACACATTATTACATAAGTGGACTTAAATCGACCGTCGATTATTCAACGTGCAAAATCAAAAGTATCACACGTACAGCGAACGAGAAAATTGTATTTGATCAGATCGAGTCGAAATTAAAAAAGCAACTCCAACAGTTATTAGAATAAGCCGATTATTATTATTTACAATCATATTATTCATTGTAATTTATTGCGAATCCTCTGAATAAAGTCTACTTATATCGATTTTCTTTTAAGGTTAGGTGCACTTGCACTTTCAACAACATGCATTTAAAGAAATCATTTTTTTTTTCTGCTTGGATGACCTTCTATGGATCACTTACCTACAAATAGAATAAGTCCATTGACTAGTTAACATAACTTTAAATTAGGCATTCATTTTTTTGTGGGAAACGGAATAATTTTGATGAGCCACGGCAGCTACCATCCTTACGTTACGAAACACAAATGACCACTGAGTCAAGCGAAATTTTCGGATGTTCCTTATTGGCTGTTAATTTTGCCAGCAATGTTTCCACAATGGCTATGTTTAGAAAGGTGTCGCACCGTCATTCAGAGCAGTGACACATCAGGGCAAAATAGCGCATCAATCAAATCTAAAGAGATAGATAAATACCTCAATGGAAATATAATTAAAAAAAAAACGAAGTTAGAACTACTAGAAACCTCTCGAGTCCTCTGTTGTTCGGATACCAAAATACTGGTTATTGATTTTAATGCATGTTGAATTATGACTACTTGGGGGCATCTGACGACAACTAGTCAGAACTTTCCAGAACAAATTTCGCATGATAAAGGCATCTGATATCAAATTTAAAAACGTAATTTATTTAAATCGTTATTAACTAGAAAAATCTAAATCTTGGGAAAATATATACTTACGTTTTATCGCCCTCGACCAATGAGTAATACGTAATACTGTAATAGCAATTCACATTAAACACGTTGAAATCTTACGTTACTCAATTATTTTTTTAATGTTTATTTATAATCGCATCAAACGATCTGTTATCTCTGCACATCTTCGAGCTGCAAAAATCTCAAAAAGTACGTAACTTTACAAAACGGAAAAATCGGATGAAAAAAAGAAGTCAGTCATTTGCCCATACGCTGTATGCTCCATTCCTGTTGGCACAAAGGGCAACGATTGTTCTGTTTGACCCATAACGACATGCAGCAATAGTGAAACGAGTGATTGCATTCGCCCCACACAACCACGCAGTCCTGTTTCCCGACGTCCTTTTTGCTTTCGGACTGACAACGCAAGCAGGCATCTGCAAAAATGCACAAAACGTTCAAAATTCATCCCCTATTGCCTCGTCTCCACGGTGCCCACCATGCACAGTTTAGGAAAATATTGTTCCGGAAATAGAGCAGGGGAAACATTGGCCGGAAGTTATTGTCATTACCTTCGCAGCGGCCAGACTTCACCAATAATTAAGAATTTCCTATTTATTGACAAGTGATAATTCGCGCACTGACCTTAGAATCTAAAGAGTTCAATGTCGATATGTGAGAAATTTGCAGTGTCAAGTTTTACGTACAGCGATTAGGTCTCGGTATATACGTGAACAGCTCATCGAAATTTGCAAATAGATCTGCTAAATGTTATTTTTTAGTTGTACGTCAGTGAAGTGTACATACAACAATTTCGCCGATAACATTTTACAGTCAATAAAAGCGAAAACAACAAATACATTTTTTTTAAATCGCTTATTTTTGCATAATTCTAATTACAATCTAAGAAAATAGAAAATTGGGATTTTTGTTTTTGTTTTTTTGGTTGAGCTACATTTTTCCCACTAAAAATATGTTTGTCATTACAAAATGAATGAAAAATAATGCCATTATTTCTGAAGCATTGCATAATAAAAATTTATCATCAATTTGTTTTCGAAAAAAAGCTCCTATAAAAAACCATCCGTATATCATGATACCAGGAATAAAGAAAATTTTGTAGCTGGTGTAGTAAGAAAAAAAAGTACCCAGAATACAGTCTTCCATAAAGGAGTGCTTGAATATAATAAGTTGCCGTTAAAAATAAA
>JASKGO010008637.1:0-17735 GCA_030556065.1 Holobus sp. GC000080 | reverse complement strand
TTTTTGACAGTTTCAAGGGCAGACTAGCGTCTATATATATAGCCTAGAATTTAAGCTTCATAAGTTGCCTAGTTTAGAAATTAGCAGGGGGGGTACTACTTAAATGATCGCACTGTATCTATCTTAATACAGGTTCAGTGCCTCTTTCGGTGACGCGGTGTATGATATAGCTGATGTGAAGGCGCCGGGAATTGCATGCCACCAGACAACTTTTTTTTCTTAAGATTATCGGTTTCTTTCACTGGGAGAACTATGGGACATATAATTTCTTTTTATATTTATATATTTAAATATTAACTTGCTTAAAATATTTGCAAAAATGGCAACTTTCGATAATACCGGAAGTACAAGTAAACGTTTAGATTTTAAATTGACCCACTCAACTTTCATTTCCTATTTTTCATCCTTCATTAAAATAAGAAAGGTTTTGCTAAAAAAGTTTCTGTCTACAGATTTTACTATTCAAGTTATGGCAGTTTTGATTCTTTTTCTAAAAATGAAAAACAATTGGAAATTTTTTATCATTATCTTTTATTTTAAGTCTTAATGTTATATTTCTTTTTTGGAATTATTTTTAAGATACTGACATTTTTTACTTATTATTTGTTTTGTTAATTATTCAGTGTATTTTAATTTTAAATTAAATAATAATAATGGTCTTTAATTGCAATATAATTTCATTTTTTACAAAATTTTTGTAAATGTCCATAAAACTTATTAAAGTGGTATTTATTTGTATAGAATAATTTGGAAAAAAATCAGAAAGGTATATCATAATTTGAGGCAGAGGTAAAAAAAATTAGAATAATATAAAAAAAGGAAGAAGAAAAATAAGTACCTTCCAATGACCACAAATGACAATAAAATTTATTAAAAATGATTATTTTTTATAAAAAGTCATGATTAGTAAAGGACATTACCTTCAGCTTGTTTAAAAATAAAAATAAAAGACTCGCCGCAATTGATCTGTCTATACCAAAATAAGAAATACCGAAGATTGACTCGTTCAGTTATTAATGCGTCGGCCTTTTTTCGTTCGTTCCTTCATTCGGCTTAAATGAATTTTCCTTCGCCGAGCGAAATTTCCCTAAGAATTCATAAATCGAACGTTATTAACAGGATCAAGGAGTGCTATAATCCCTAATGCATCGCAGGCGGTAAGCAGATTTCCATAATAAGACTCTCCGGCGCAGCTGAACTTTAAAGTAATTTCGCGGAAAATAACAAATTTTTAATGGAGATATATCTTGCAGTTTCTTCCCTTTAATTTCATTTTTTTTTTGTTCGTGTCGTTTAAATTTTCAGCTTAATTACCGCAAATAAATACGTTAGCGAGTTTCAAGCGTCAATCCGTTTGCTTCGAGTTAATTGAAAAGGGCTTTCCATCTATCCAGTTTAAAGTTTTCAAACTAGTTGACAGTTTTTCCTAAGGGATAAGGGTTGACGTAATTTGTGTTCTGAACTACTTTAGTTTTCATCTGTGTGTGTGTGTTTTTTTTTGCTCTCATTCGCAGTTCGGTTTCGTGTCCCAGTTTTCCTATAATTGCATAAAAGCTTTGGAAAATAGCTTTGTTTAATTACTTTTCACTGCTTTTTTCCACTTCAGGCGGTAAATTTGTTATTTTGTTAGTGAAACAATAATTTAAATAATTAAAAATATAGTAATTTAAATGCATTTGCTGCGAACAAATGCTAGGTTTGGCAAAATGGCTATTAATATCTTTATTTCGATTTTCAAATTAAAAAATAATCGAAGAAAATTATTTTTAAAACTGATTTTTTTACCAATGCGATGGTTGAAAGCTTTAACTTTTTGTAAATAGAAAAATAAAGTTTTCCTTTCTTTAAAAAAGCTATCAACTTTTATATTAAAAAAGAAAATCCAAAAAATATTTTATATTTGAAAATAATAGTCCGCATTTATACTTTTTGCTTAGCCTATATAAAGAAACAAGAAACAAGAATAAAAGCAAGGAATTTAAAGGAAAAAAACAGAAAAGAAAATATCGTTGTTCTATGTGCGAAAACAGTAGTGTCAAAGTGTGTGCGATAGTGGAAAGTGAAGCGTCAGGGAAATCCCAAACCGAAACTCGCATCGACCTCTCACGTAAAGAACGCATTATGCTCCATGGCTCTGTACCATACGCAATAACTGTCAGATGTTCTCTTATGAACGCGCGCGCCCGCACCAGCAAAACAAAGAAGATGCCTTTGAAAGTAAAGTAATAATTGTTACTTATAGTCGTAATGAAGACGAGGCGGCAGCTCAACTCCTCCTCCGAGAATAATATTATTATCAAGAACCTGCTTATAATCCCCTACCAAGGGGGTCGTTTTTATTAAATATAAAAACTCCCCGTGGGAATTCCGCATACTTTTTTCTTTCCGCAGCCACCAGCGAAAGTTATACTTAATGCATAATGTTAAAATTGCGTTAAGCAAGCTTAAAATAACTTTTTTTTTTCGTTTCTTTAATTTAAAACAGCTTCTTTGTTTTTTATTTTTTTTCTAAAGAATAATCGTTTTTGTTTTAGAAAATTACAACAAAGAAAAAAGACTAAAAAAAAATTTGCAGCAAAATACCTGAAATTCAATCGGCAAACGGCCCCAGAGTTAACAGCAGTGGAAACCGGAAGTGGATCTTCGTATCTTCGCTGAGCCCAGTCGGTGACCCGTCCATCGGTGGTAATAACATAATGCAGATCTCTTTCGCATGGGCAAGTCGATAAAATGGAAACGTGGGCTTCTTCTTCGGGCTTTAAAGCCACAAACATTAATTAAATTAGTTAGTTGCCGATACAAAAAAAAAAGTGAAGAAAAAAATCAATTTAAAGTACCTGCAATGTGTGCTCGACTCCTTCAATGAGCAGATAGCAATCCGAAGTGGAGTTCCATTTATGAATGGGCTCTCTGGCAAGTACATAATGGCTTTCGATCTCTTTGCTTTCCACCGAGACTAATTCGGCCTGAAAATTGATGGCAATTTTATTGCCGGCGCCACGCATAATCAATTATGCGAGAAAAAAAAAATAGGTAACTCTAATGCACTACACTTGTCGATCAAATGATTATATTACGAACTTGTTGATCGAGCTCTCCACTTTTTTCATTTATTTATTTTCTTTTTTACTCTTTTTTTTTTCTTCTCCATTTCAAAGTCGGCGCCATTGGCTGCGCTGATTGATGGATTGCTCTTGTAGGGCGCCGCGCGCGAATAATAACAGGTAATGAAGCTCGCGGCGGCGAAAGGAGTAATGCATTGCTTTCGGGTTTAATAAGAAAGGAAATGAGAGCTTTGATGGATTCGCAATCCGTCGCGCCGGCGAAAGCCTACGAGAGCATATAAAGCGCATAAAGAGAGATAATTACCTGAAGCGCAATTACATCGCTGTCAGCCATGATGGCTGGAACAACAAAGGTGCCCTCGCCGTTCGTGATCTCGATGTCCTGGCTGTAAATTGATGTCGTGTTGTCGTAAACTTTGACCCGGACGCGCACTGACTTTTCCGTACTCATTGCTTCCACCTGAGAACACAACACCCGACAACAACATACATAATAAATATTTCACAAGCAGACACTTGGAGCGTCCAAAGACTGCCAAAGTAAAAAGCTTCACTTGTTTCGCAAACTATCAATATTTGAGAGCTTTTATTTCGATGCTGTTTTATTTGTTTTTTGTTTTTTC
Source organism: Holobus sp. GC000080 (assembly GCA_030556065.1). Taxonomy (NCBI): domain Eukaryota; kingdom Metazoa; phylum Arthropoda; class Insecta; order Coleoptera; family Staphylinidae; genus Holobus; species Holobus sp. GC000080. The sequence goes on along the minus strand of JASKGO010008637.1, from coordinate 14,047 downwards.
GGCCTGCTTTTATTGTTGCGACGTATCGTGCACTTTTAGTGCACTCTGTTTGCTTTAAATAATTTCGTTTTTAGAGTATATCCATATAATTTTTTTATTACTCCATAATTATTTTTTTTTTTTGAAAAAAGCAAAAAGTGCTTTTTGATTTTTATGTGACAGTTTAATGAATTTTATCATCGTTATAATAATTATAAGTGACCATTAGAAAAATTCTTTTCAAAATAATGAAAATAGAAATTTGATTGAAATATAAAATAAAATTTGGCCCATGAATCTTGAAAAATTTGCAAAATCAGCAAAAAAAAATAGAAAGAAAAAAATGTAATAAAATGCAAATAAATGCTGGGCTTTTAAAGGGCGGCATTGAAACTCACTTTTCCGGAAAATGGCAGGCCGGGTTTATAGCGTCTTCTCATTTCGCGGCCGAAGCGCAGCTCGACGTAATGCTCCTCGGCGACGGCCACATCGGGGAAACCGCTCGCCGCCCCCGGGGCCACCTCGATAGGAGCCGTGAATTCGTTCGATTCCACGTCCACGTGAATCAGCCATCGACCGAATCGCGCGAACTCCGACAACGGTAAATTAAACGCCTTCACTCCTGCACATGTTTATTTAACAGAAACGAAACAGAAAGCAAAATTTCAACGATATTATATTTACAAAGGGCGCAATGTAAATTGTAATACCTTCGTCCAAAGGAACTTGATCCCAGTAAGCGACTTTAGTTCCGGCCGGATCCTTGACGCTCACCGTGCCGATCACACCGGAAGCGATTTGCAAATCGTGATCTAGGGCCAACACCCAGAACGATACTGTAAAAAACAAACAAATTTACCATATTTACGACCCTCGTTAACATTCGAATATAACTAAATTCGGGGAAATTCAATTTTATGACGCATTGCGGGCCTATAAGCAGCTATCAAAATTTCATTGGACCAACAAGGGCTTTTTTTATTCATTTCATTCATATTCTTTGATTATTAAAATATGTTTGTATTCATTGATATATTCATATGTAGGCTTGATACATATGAATTATGGATTGTTTGAAACTTTCACAATGCTTTTGTTGTTTTTTGATGCTGATTTTATGGACCGTTTTATTGATAAAATAATTGATGCCCCTTTTTTATTTTGGTATTATTTTGGTTTTAAAACTGGCAAAGTCTTTGTAATTGAGGACAATATTGGACAATACCAAAATGGTATTGGTACCTTTTTCTCCCGGTCTGTATGCATGCTTTGCGGGCCTGATGATGACATCTCTTACTGGACCGACCAGTCTCATTTGAGATGAGCTCTGCAGTTCGCATTCATCGTCGTCCTGTTGGAGCTGTTCATTTCCGGTGCAGTTCACAAGGGTCTGCAGTTCGTAGGTGCCGGCAATGTCAACTGGTACTTCCAATGGCAAAATGCCGTGACCTGTAATTATTGCACATTCTATTAACTGCTCACTTTTTACAAATTAAAATATTTTTTTATTTTTGTTACTTTCCGGTTCTATTTCAGTCCTGAAAATATACTGTTTGTTTTCTATAGAATTTGATTCTTTTTCTAATGTTAAAACAGTCTTCTAATTTGTCTTGACAAGTTTATTAATTGATTTTTAAGAACTGAATTGCAAAATTTTCAAAGAAATATTTTCAACGCCTTTATTATTTTACACACGTTTAATGTTTGTAATAACCTTACAAAAAGGAGTCAATTGAACAATTTTTAAGTTATTTTTCAATTAGTCATTCTAAATGAGGCATTTTTAAGCAAACTGAATTAATTAATAAAATATTTAGTATTGTTCGAGATATGAAGGAGCTTGTCAAGCAATTATATCAGATGTATCTTTTTTATTAAGTTATTATATTAATTTTTATTAAGTTGTCCATTGCAACAATAGTTTGCTATTACAAAGCAGCAGAAATTATTAATATTTTACGTAACTAAATTTGATCAGAAGATATTGAAAATTATAATGACAAAGATGTGAAAGCGCCGGGAATTAATGAAAAAATAATAATTCAAGTTGGGTTTTCAATTAGTTTGGGTTATTATTTTATTAAGCAATCATATTTTAAGTTGTTTAAAAAAATCAATCAGCAACATTTATATTTGCTAATTTATTGTTATAACTTTTTAGTAAAATTCAAATTTTGCTTTTTTCAGCTTGAGCTGAGTTAAAGAAAAAATATTTCTCTTGATAAATCTATTTAAAGTAAAGTGAATGAAATTTTAATTTTTGTAGATTTTTATAAAAATAAAACAATATTAAAACTATTCAGAATTAGTTTTTTTGCTCATTAATATTAAGTTAATAAATGTTATGCAATATGTTTACTGAGAAGCGAAGGCGCCGGGTAATCAAAGCTGGCAGCAACTTCTAGGTGAAACATTATTTATTGCATGGCGCCAAGGAATACTAAAATACTTTCTAAATTTTAATGAACTATTTAGCATACTTTAGGCTTTTAGCTTCCGAAATATAAAACACTTCTTCGAAAGTAAATGTTATTGAAATTGTTTTGTTGCTTTGAGAAAACAACTTATTTGTTGAGCTGTATTAAATTGTGTACCAATAAAAGTAAAAATGTAAAAATTCAAATTAATAATGAAAATTACTTAAAAATATTGCATTAAAATTTCAAGCTGAAATAAATTATTAATATCTTGAGCTGAAAATAACACAGAAGCTGAAACATGGAAAACATAAAATTGCAAATGAGATCAAAATATTTTTCCGAGCAAATATTTACGATTAATTTCCTCTTTGGAAAACCAATCACGAGTGAAACATATCGAAAAATAAAGTAAAAGCAGCACTTTAAATTATTCCAACGAACGCATAAAAACCCTCTAGGTTTGCAAAACTTTTTGCCGAATTTCCAAGCAGAACGTTTTCTCTAAACGCGGCAATTTTACTCGATCACCTATATTTCTTCGCGGCTTCCTTTTAACTTTTTCCACTTATGTAATTTATAGATTCATATATTTGCAAGTCTCCGCCGTAGTTTATTCAAGTGTTTACGACCGATAAATATAAACATATAGGGGATGCAAGAGGGCTATTTGGAGCGTGTGCAGAAATTTCGAACGTCGTGAGTGGAAATAGAAGCGCAACTATTTTCCAATTTCCGCATAAATTCGGAACGCCTCCCGTGATTTACGTTACGATCAAAATTATCGGCGAACGGAAACTAAAGCGAATTAAACGTATTTCTGCATTTTATCTACGAAGCAGATAAGGGCTGTCGCATTGCACTTTACAATGCAAATAGGTCACTGTACTATAGCAGTGGAGTAGAGAAAAAGAATAGGAAGAAGGAGCCGCTCCGAAAATTCTTCTCTCTAAAGACGGAACTACTTGCACTTAATGGTCGGGAAATTTTTGATTCCAGTCGTAAAGTCGGGGGAAATTAACTTTCCAAATATGTATAACGAAGCAAATTCGCCATTTGTGTCGGCAAATACGTGCTCGGAAAAATTCATAAATGCTCTTTTATGCAACTTTCAAACTTTACTATGGATTTGCATTTTTTTATTATTTGCAGAATCAGAAGTTCTATACTTTGAAATTATTGTTGTTTTTTTTTTAAATTTTATTACAAGTTTTAACGTAAAGGATGATTATTTAATTGGAACAATTGAGATTTCACAAATAATAATTACAATTTATTTAAGTTTTTTCTCTATAGGTTCTCCATGGCTTTACAATATTAATAAAGACTACAATTAAAATTGTTTTTAGCTTTTGTTAAGGATAATTCATGGCAATTGTATTTTATGAAACTTCCTTTTTAATGCTTAATTAGTCAATAAATGTTAATATGAAAATAATAATGAATAAGAACTACTGATATTAACTAAGAATAATAAGAAATTAATATGACAAAAACAATTAGTTTTTTTAAAAGATCTTATTTTTTAATTATATTGCCATAATTTTTAGATGTTTTCATTAGAGGAATTATCAAATAATAAAGTTTATTTCAAAAAGGAAAACCAGGAAAAAATACTGCTAACTGTTATTGGTTGCTATAAACAAGTGACGATTGAAATTAAATCCTTTTTAAAATTGCATTCCAACGAAATTACTCTCAATTTTGTAATACAAATAGTTAGGGTCCATTTTTGAAGTTTGTTTTGGAGTATCAAGGTTGGTTTTGAATAAAATATCTTAATTTTTGTAATATTGCACCCTGAATTTTATTTTATTCTTTGATTTTAAAATAAAAGACATTTCTTAAATTTAACATGGCTAATATTTAACTAATATTATTTAACAAGTAACTTTTTTAAGTAAAACATTTTAAGTTCAATCAGAATCACCAGTTTTATTCGTATTTTTTAGGATTGGAACAAAGCTATCATTACTAAAGTCGTGATCATTTACGTTTATATCGGAAGTACTTAAAAATTGAAATTGAAATCAATAAATCGAAATTAATGTAGCAATTTTGATTAAAGTTGTTTGGTAAATAAAAAGGAAGCAAAGAGTGGTCCTTAAACTGTTGAAATTACTTCATTTTTAAATTTTTATTTCAATAAAATATCTTTAAAAAAAAAAAAAAGAATAGTTAACTTAAAATTTAAAAAGATTTAAAAAACATTTTGACACAAACTGTTAGAGGTCATTTTTGTAAAATGTATAAAGGCATCAAGTTTTGATTGATGTTAAATTCCTTCTTTTTTTTTAATTACACCTAAAATTTTATGTTGTACATTGATTTTACAATAAAAACGTTTTTAAAAATAAGCACGGCTTATATAATTAAACAAGTAAGTTTTTTTTTTAAGTAAACATTGAAACTTTAATCAGAAATATCAATTTTAGTCATATTTTTTAGGTTTTTGTACAAAAGATATCATTTCAAAAGTTTTGGTGGTTTACTTTTTAACCTGAAATATTTAAAAATTGAAATTTATCTAAATTGAAGTACCAATTTTGTTAAAAATCAGTTAAAAAGTAAAAAATGCCAATAAAGTTCTTAAAACCATAACCACCCGGTATATTTATTGGCTTATTAAAAACTATTATAATTTTCTATGTTAGGAATTTGCGCTGCCAAGTAAATTTCATTGAAGAGCCGCAAAATATACAAAGCTATTTGGAAATATTTTCCGTGAAAATATTTGCGCACAAAGTGTAGACAGAGTACGATTTCACTGAAAACATAATATTACTCGGGGCTTTATTGAGCGAAACCGAGAAGCACGTATTCTTACTTGTAGTTATTATTCGGTGACATTTTTCTTTTTACGACGAAAATTCTGCCGGCTGAACTTACGCAGCATAAGAATGTTATATACCGTTAAAGAAAACCAGTTTTCCCTTTCAGAACAACTTTGTTCATTCTTATATAATATTTAATTTCACGAAAAAAGAAACGAAATACAAAAATAACATAAAAAAGCTTTAGCATTAAAAGCATTAAACTCAATTTAGCTAGCGAAAAGTTTAAAACAGTCGAATTGTGGCTTGTGCGTTTCTGAAGTGTTAATAGTGGCAATCCTTTTGTTGTTTGCCCGTAGTACGTTTCGGTTTTGCTCGTTCGAAATGATTGCAGTCAGTCAACAGAATGAGGCGGCGGCAGAGAGTTAGTGGGACGCGCGAGTTGCGATAATGTTACACACAGAGCTTTACAACGGATTTCCTCTCCGGAATTCTGCAGATACCTGAATGCCACGTCGATCATTATATTGCGAACGGCATTCTTCCATCGCGACGCAAATCGAAGGCTTTTCTAGTAATGTATCGGCAAATATTTGACGACGGATTAAGTCCACCGTAAATATTTCGCAAATATTTGCCAAATGTTATATCTGTATTGCTTCTCGTTTGTCTTTTATATAAAGCTTTATCTTCGAAATCAAAAATGTTGCTTTTCAGATTATAACTTTTCATTTAGTAAAATCCGTTTACATTATTCTTTATTTATTGTTTTAAATTGCATTAAATAAAGGTTATGAAGGAATTTGCTTAAAATAAACAGTGCACAAAGGGAAAATTTGTTCGCTGAAAAAGATAATACGTTTTATCCTTAAATAAAGCTTTTAGTCATTAAATTTCATTTCATTTAAATATTAAGAAAATGATATTTTTAAAACTTCAAAAACTAAAAAATTCTGAAATTATAAAGTTATTTAGTAATTAAATAAAACAAGAAATAAATAAAATCAAGCAAAGTATTTTCCTAATGGAATGATTAAAAAATATTGACTGAGCTTTCACCAATATTGGCCGTACTAATTAAAATAAAGAAATGGCTTCGGTGTCCTGAGGGAAAAGCAGTTGATCTAACTAAGTGAATTGGGAATTCTTGTTATCTTTCCCGTATTATGAAACAGGATATTGTTATTGATGATAATAAAGAGTGGAAGTTGATACTTGTATTTTTTTTCTGTTGATAAAAGGCTACATTTTCCTCGGATACTCTATACCACTTTTCAAAAATTACTTTCATAATTTTATTAATTTAAAATTTTACGTAACTCTTTTTTGTTCATTTTTTACTGCACTCATTAGATATATACTGGTTTACTTAACCCATTCATTAAAATAAATGATTAATTTATAAATTGGAAAAGTTTATTTTTTTTAATAGAGCATTTTTTCTATGAATTGAATTTATAAAAAATTACTTCGGTTTTCTGAAAGTAATTTTCTATTTTCAATTGTTTTGTCAAATTTAATTAAATTTTAATTTGAAAAAACGTTTCTTATTATGTAATAATGATTTGACTCAACTTTTTTATTCATTGAAGACACAAAAATATTAAAATATGATTTATGTTTTGAAATGCTCTATTTTTTAATTATTTAATTGTTGTTAAAAAGATAATTCTTTTGAAACAGAATCGACCAGAAAATACGGAAAATATTGTTTAAAATTAAAATAGTTATAAATTAATGACTTCTTTATTTTTTTTATCTTTACTTTTGTCACGAATTTATTAAGAAAAACTATTAAAGATTCCAATAAATTTAAAACCTTGAATTTAACGATTTGCTAAATGTAACAATTTTATAATTTTAAATCAGCGTTCTAATTATAAATTTTTAGTAAAAAATTTCACTGGAGAACTATGTAAACAATGTTTTTTTTAAATAGAATTAAAATTGAAATAATTAGAGTTTCATTTTAATTAATGAAGTTAGTAATAACTTTGTGAATAACCGGAAGAGAGGTTAATAATATAATTAATAAAATGAATAATAAATTTTATTAAACTAATTGAAATCAACTCGATTCCTGAATATAATAATGTGTTAAAACTTTTAATTAGCAATTTATTAAAAACAGAAAAATAATTTTGGAAATTATTTCATTTAGTCACGCCCTATTTATGACGAAATACTTCCGAAACAAAGAATAAATAAAAACAAAACGAGAGGAAAATAAAGACACTCAAAAATTCCGCACTCAGTCAAAGGGATGAGCTTTCGCAATAGCGCCAATGCTTTATGTCCAATGAGGATTCGCTTGATTTGCGAAATTTCTCCGCTGAGCCGATTAGTTTCGCATGTGTATTTCGCAAGCAGCAGTTGCGTGCCAATTCGAGCAAAACACAGAGCGCGATGCCGGAAAGCATCAGTAAAAAGAAAGAAGCAAAAAAAAAAAAACTACAGGAACGGAGTACAGAAATAAAATATCTTTCGCTCGGAATGATTAAGGGACGATGCTGCGAACGGAAAATTAAATCTTGCTCGATTAGGAGGCACTGAAGTGAATGTTCGTCTAGTTTCACGAGCCAGCGATCCGAAAGATTGTCATTTCTCTTCTTCCCTTTGTATGTACGGGCCACGTATTAGTACCGAACGCCCAGGAATATTCTTCTGTATGTGTCTATCTATACCTATTCGTATGGTGCCATCCGTATCCATACTAAGCCCAACGATGTGACGGTATGTGTGTTACGGAGGGTGTTATGGGGTGTGTTTAGTTGCTCTAGTCCTTTTTTGGCCTGCCACTTTCGTTCCAATTATCGGGGTGTAATCGCGCTCACCTTTAATTTCTTGAGTCGTCTCCGCTAATGCGACTGCTGCCGTTGTGCTCGACGAGAGACGCAGCGTTACGTTTAGGGGCTGCAAACTGGCCGGTCCGTGCAGTGTCACCAGCACTGCTGTTGTTTTTCCAGGCACTGCCAATTCCGGTGCCACCACTGAAAAGCCCCTGGAACAAATATTGCACATCGTTAGTCTCCTTTTTAGTCTTCTAATTTTCTTATTTGATTTGTTTTTTCTTTTATATTACTTTTTTTTATTTCAATTTTTATTTTAATAAATGCAGTTGGTTGGTTTTATTAATGGATTAAATTAAGGGTCCAATGTAATTTTATTTCTTCATCTTGTATAAATATCAGTTTAGGATTAAACTTAAAGTTATTTATATTTAAACAAGACAATCAGTTTCAATAATAATATTTCTGAAATTGTTGCAATTCTTAGATATTTTTTAATATTCTTATTAAATGAAATGAAGTTTACCTGAAAAAGAGATAAAAGTCAGCAAAAAATGAAGATTTTAAAAGTGAATGTTGTTATGGTTTAATAGAAAACTCCTGACGTATTTTTTTTTTCAGAGAGTTCAAAATTCTATAAATTAAGCTTTAATTTTTAGGTTTAATTGATCAGTTTATAATTAAAGTCATTAAGTTTGTCTGAAAAATAGTATTTAATTACATGATACATTAATATAAAAGATCGAGAATTAAATATTACTTTTTAAAAAGTTGAATTTTTTATAATCATAAAAATTCAGTTAAATTAAAAATGTTTGGAAAATCGATAATTCGAGTGTTTCAGGCTTCTAATCCGTTTAATTTAAAATGTTTTGATTGCTCAAATATTTAATAGTATTTCTAATAACAATTAATTTAGGAGTAAATAATTTCCGCGATGAGCATTCATGTTAAAGTTTAAATTTAAATAATAATTTTTCATTTTTTACCAAACTAGAAATAAAATATAAAAAATATATTAAGAAATTAAAATATTATTCAATAAATTTTAAGTAAAAGGAATTATTTTCATTGCTTCAATTTCGCTAACTTTTTTGAAATGAACTAATTTACTGTAACTTCTTTTTTTACATCTTCTTGTTGCAATTAATATTGCTGAACAAATTTACAGTTTATAAATAAAAATTACATTTATTAAAGTTTAAGAAAATGTGTATCTGTTTACACTTTTGAGCAATAACGAAAAGCTCAAAGCTCAGTAAGGCGCGTTGGCTGATGTTGTGGAAGCTTTTAGCTATTAATTCGTAAATAAAAACAATTTTTATCTAAAAATTCCATGTTACTGAAATCAATTAATTTTTATTTTTCGTACTCAAATATCATTTATCATTTTTTTTATATATTTTTTGTTGAAGTAATATCATTTTAAAATTATCGCAATGTTAAACTGAGTTATAAATAATAGTGATTAATATTTTTAAACCAAAAATGAATTAAACAAAAATTACAATTTCCCAATTACTATAATTTAGAACAGAAGCAGTAATTGTTTTCACTTAGAAAAACTTATATAATAGTTTGCTGGGATTTTAGATTTCTAGATGACTTGTTTATGATTTAAACCCAAGGCCAAAGTGCACACTTTGTTACTGGAAAAAACAAAAATTTATTAAATTAATTATTATAATTAATAATAATAAAAAAATAATTAATATCATAACTTAAGAAAAATTAAAACAGAAATGAATTGATTAATTACAAAGAAAATAGCAATATATTTTAAAATACAATAAAACATAACAATCGAATGCTAGCAGTGAAAGTAAATAACTAAAAAGTCATTAATACCGTTAAAGATCAACCCTTTGACACGTGTAGGTCGGTAACGATTCGGTAAAATGTGATTTACGTGTGTGTCGACCCGATGGTTAATTATGTCTCGCCTCAGGTACGAATCCTGCTCTACCGTACACTCTGTTCGCAGTTTGCATCCCATAATTTACTAACACACTGTCGCAAATCATACATGCCCCCCCACACGTATGTATCCAATGTACAATATACCGATGTCCTACATGTAATACATACAAACAGAGAGAAAGCAAAGAGCCAGCGAATTTGAACGCAGGTACACAGGTAGTAGCAGGTAGAGAGAAGTGCGTTTATTGATTGCATGTTCGTTATGATACAACAGTTCTCCATGATTAACGACATTGTGTCTACACGTGCATATAATATTACCAACTACGGGGCACACAGATAAATTAGTTTTCGGTATGCGTGCACTATAGTAGATGCGGTACTATTGCTCTGAGCAAGAGCGAAGTGAATGCGCCGGGCTGTCGAGAATTGTGTCTGGGCGTCCGTACGCCGGTCCATAATATTAATCATGCACTACTCCTAATTGCAGATATTAATTGAGCCCAAGTTATGCTTCTCCTATCATTCAATTATAATTATGTTATTGCTTCATTAATGCATTTTGTTTGTTTTTCATTTGATTCCGAGTATTATTATATGTTTATGTTTAAAAGTGAAGCCCATGATTTTTGTTACTTTTTTTTTAATTTCTTTGGGCTGAGAAAAGTAGTGAATGAAATGTATTTTTTGCGACTTGGTGGGCATTGGTTGGGCTGTTGTTTTTAGTTTTTAGAAATTTCGTGTAGCGAACTGCGTGAATTTTTTGCTGACTTTTGTTTAAAATATGCATGTGATCTTTTGTTCGGATATGCGAATAAATTATTAAAAGGAGTTCTGAAGGGGGTTTGTTGCTTCAATGGAACATTTCCCCGGCCATGTATTGTTAAAATTGTTTTAGTTATGTGTGACTGCTGAACATTTAGTTTTTTTGCCGAAACTGTATTGTAAATTTAGTTACTGAAATGTTTAATCGAATAGTCGCTGAGTGGAAAACCTTTTTTCTAAATAAAAAAAGATGTTTTTTATATTTTTTGCTTTTATTATTAAGAGAATATTATATATAAAACATTTTTTTTTTATTAACATTATTTCTAATTTTTATTCTAACTTATAATAATTTTAAGATTTGGTAAATCGCAAGGAGATACACAGAAATATATTATTTAATGGAATAGCACAGTTTTCTATTCTCAATTTAAATTTAGATTCTTTTATTTAAATAAGTAACACATTTTGAAAAAAGAAAGTATTTTATATTTTTAAACTTTCTTATTAAATCAAAGTACTTGCTTGCTATAAATGGAACCATCAAATTTTGATTAATTTTGTGTGGCACCAAAAACCTTTCGAAAATTTTTTTTTTGTTTTGTTGCAAGTTTATTTTATAATTTTAATAAAACAAAATATCATTAGTTGCCATTGCAAAAAGAATTTAATAGTTTTTTCTGTTTTCTTTAATGTAGTTGTAAAAAAAATTAAAGTACGAGAAGTAAGCAATATTTTTCCAATTTATCATATGTTTTTTTTAAATTAAATTTTTCTTCATTGAAATTTAGATAAAATAACGCAATATCGGTGGAATTCTGATTTTTTTTTTAATGCTGATTTTAAAATAATTGTAAAAAAATGGAAATGTATGCAATAAAGAAAATTCTCAATTTGTAAAACAAAAAAGAATCTCCCGGGGTATTAATATTGGTTTTCCTTTAGGAAAAATATGAATTTTTAAATAATTGCAAAACAAATAAAAATTATTCCATGCATAATAATTTTCCTCATTGAAAAAACTAACAATTTATAAAAAAAGAAATATGTGTTTAATTATTTGTTCATTTATAAAAATTTAAATTTATCAGATTTGTGTTAGCATAAAGAAATTAATGAATATTTTTTGTTGAAAATTGAAAATAGTAATTGGGCAATCTTCATTTGTTTTTTTTTTTAATTTTAACTAACTAACGAAATAATCTGTATAAATAAAATGCTTATTTTATATTATAAAAATATTATATAAAATATAAAATTTTAAAATAATAGAAAAAGAAAACGAAAATTATTTTGTGCATAATAATTCTCCCTAAAAGGAAGACTCCAAATTTACAAAAAAGAAACTTCTTGTAAATTAATTTACTCTTTCATTTACATATACAAATTGAAATTTATCGAAGATGTAGTAAGCTAAAAAAATTAAGAAAAGTTTAGTAATAAAGTTGCAAGTAATAATTAGGCATTGACGAAAACAAAGTGGAAAGTTATAAAACGGGAACCCTTTAGCGCCTAACTGAAAGATGTAAAACATGGCCACATAAATTATTCTTATCTCCGATTAGAGATAGGGCCATTTACCAGGGTCTGGTTACTTAAGGATGCTCTCCTACTAAAATTAATATAGGCGATTAATAGTTAATCTCTCAATTAATATACAACTCTACCCTTTTGGTTTTGCAGCAAGGATCAATTTCGCCGCTTGTTTGTTGCGCCGCATAATATACTGGGCCAAAGAGGGTGTTCGTTGGTCTATGTTCTCGAGTATGTGCAGAGTGTGTAAGATGTTGATATTCCCATTGCGGAGATGGAGGTTGCGCTTCAAAACTCTTCTGATGTACCAGCAGAGCACAGGCGGTGCTCTCGCTCCTTATGCGTTCCTTCCTCTTCATCTGCGGGGCACTATTCGACTGTGCGCGACGCTACAAAGACCATGCAAATACATACATACATAATATGTATGTATAAGGGGGTGAATAATGTATAAGCGCGTGGTTTCATATAATGGATCTGCTTTCGTGCCCTTATTACTGCGCGCCCGTCCTAGACTACGCGCGTGTATCCAGCATCCACCCTCGCTTTGCATAGCTGTGGGACTGTATGGATGGAATTACGAGATGATCCATCCACTCTCAGCGGATCGAATAAAAATTTCTTTGCTATAGCTATAGCTATGCCTTCGTCGATCAAATTGCTTTCTGTTTTTATCAATTTCGCCGAGTATCCGAGGCAACTGTTGTCAATGATTTCAATTGTTGGTACTTTGAAATAATCAAATTTTCCCTTCTTTTGTATTATTGGTTCTTCACTTTTTTTTTCATTTAAATAAAATTTTCAACGAGTCCGAAAATTAAAGATGATTTCATTCTTTTCTACAACACTGATGAAAAAGATTTTTGGGTCTGCGTTGTCAATGAAATTTTAGATTATTTTTTGTCACTAATAAGGGAAAAATCTACATTTTTTTGTCAAAGTTTTCTTTAGTAAACTCTCGTTGTTTAATTTAATTTTTATTATTAATTAATTGTATATATTGACCTATATCAAAATCCTTTACGAAATTTCATTTATATATTTCAGGTATTCCGGAAATATTTTTTTAGTGCGCGGTGACCACTCTTAAAGCGAATTTGCAAGAAGTGCATCATTTATTTCAATTTTTCTCTCAAGTTACCTCATCGATTTTTTTATTTTTACACTTATTTTAGAGTAGTTGATTAGTTCTTTGTCAAAATTTTAATTAAAATCCTATCTTTGACTAATTTTATTTTCAGAAATTAATTTAAGTTGCGCGGCGTCCATTTCTATACTATTTGAAATGGTAGTGCATCATTTAAGTCAATTTTTTCTCAAAAATCGCCTAATCATTTTTTAAATTTTTTGTCATTTTATATAGCGCAGATTATTCTTTGTCAAAATCAATAATCAAATATCGATTGAGTCGGTTTTGTTTTCGGGAACTAAATTTTAAGTTCGTGATGTCCATTTCTAGGAAGAGTGTAACATAAAATTCAAATTTTCACAAAAGTCACTACCACCACTTCAAAATTTTTAATGTTAATTTATAGGATATATTGTCTAGTTCCCAAAATCAGAATAAACAGTTATTAATGAATTTTCAGTTTCAGGGAAATAATTTTTAAATGCGCTTTGTCCGCTCGTATAACGTGTGAAGAAGAAGTGTCTCAATTATGTCAACTTTTCTCATAAGTCACCCCTTTGATTTTTTTAATTTTTACTCTTATTTAATGTGGCATATTATTCTTTGCCGAAATCAAAAATAACATTTCTTCTATGACTTTTAGTTTTCCGGAAATTTGTTTTTGAAGCGCGATGTCCATTTCGATTGGATATGAAAAGCGAGTGTAACATAAAAGTCAATGTTTATCTAAACTTGCCATTT
>JASKGO010008634.1:0-29592 GCA_030556065.1 Holobus sp. GC000080 | reverse complement strand
ATGAAATAAATTGCTAATTGTGGAAACCAAAGAGAAAAAAATAATAATAAAGAAGGTACAAATCAATTAATAATTAGCTTAACATTATATCCAAACAAGGCGTCAGTGTCTAGTTTTGAGTTACTCAATTTGGCAAAGGTTGTTGATGAATTCAAATTTATTTCAGTAAATTCTAAGATCAGGACGAAGGATAATAAGGAATATTAATTACCGCTCCTCCTTAATTCATACACATTACTTTATTTATTTATGTTTCTATATGTATATTACAAATACAAATTTTCATTAAAATAAAATAAGTTTGATTGTTACTTGGGATTTTATAAACAAATTAGTTAAACCACTATTGATAATTGAAAGTTCGATGAAATAACCTCAGAAAATAATTAATTACGTTGTTTTTTGAATGAATTAAGATAATTAAACAATTTTTGTGTCATTTTAAAGATAATTTAATCTGCTATTTATGGCGGGCGGCCGCAAATGAGTCCACAGAGCGCAAATCTCTACCCTGTTGTTCTTCGTCGTCTCATGCGATAAGGGATCATTCATTTGGGTCGTTACCCTCATCATTGCAATGCAATAAATTTTCATTTGAATTGATTTAAATTTATTAAATTGGTCAATTTTAAAATACATAGAAATTTTAATAAACTTTTGGACTAATTTAACTATCACAACTATTATTGGCAATTGAAACATAGATAAAATTTCCATCAAGACTTTAAATACTTTAGATACTTTAAATTTACAATTATCATTTAATTTATCAATTAAATAAAGTTTTAACTTTTAATTTAAAACATCAAAACATAAAATTAACCAAATAAGAAAAATAACCTAAGCCTATTTAAATGAGTTAAATAAATTGAAAGATCATTGAACAAATGGCTTTATTTAACTTTAAGATGTTATCACAAATGTAATGATTGCAATTAGAAACATAATTCAATATTTTATTTTTTAAGTTGCAACGGCAGAAGATACCTATTAACAATTTTTAGGGAGGAGAAAGAATCCAATTAAACTTTCATGATTAAAATTTATATTTGATGGACAGACTGACGCTCTAATTAACTCAGTGAAGTAGTTCAAAAAAATAGAAATAAATAAATCTATTCCAAGTAACTTTTCAAGATAATTTCATAATTTACATTTTAATTGTTTAGTATTAAGAGATTTGGTAATTTTAGGGAAAAATTATCATTTTAACAGCTAAGAAACGTATTATTTTATTGGTTGTAAAAATTTTCCTAAGTATTTTTGTTAACAACTCGAAAGAATGAAATTATCTATTGATTTAATAAAGAAGGTTTCCCGAGCAACGAGCCCTTATTGTGTTTTCATGAAATATTAGCGTGGTAGTAGCCAAGTCAGTGACAAATATGTCTGGAACATCGAAACATCATCGCGTTTTCTATTAAAGGATATTGCAAAATATTTTTCAAAAATAATTTTTGTGTTTGATTTGAAGAAGAGCAACTGTGTAGTAAAATATGGAAGGCAGATGATATCAAAATTATTAAAAGTTTCTTTTCCTATTCGGACGTGAAAATGGAATCAGAGACTAGCACCCAAAAAGGTAATAAAAACTTTTTATTAATTATATTAAATTCAGTATTATTTTTTATGTAAATTTTATGTGAAAACCCAAAATAAAACAATAACTTATTGAAGATGTCTATCAATACATAGTTATATCAATAATAAAGTTCTAAATATATCCATACAGAAATAATTTGATTACTTTTAACATAGAAACCAATTTTTATTGCAAGAAGCACGAAACGAATTGATCAATCAGACAAATATTAATCGAAGTTTGCGGCCTTTTCCAGTTTTGCGTACATGTTCAGAAACGGTTTTACTTTCCTCCACTTCCACGGTAAAGGAACTGCAAACTGAATTGTTTCCGCCCACCCCAAGAAAAACCCATTCGGCCACTAGCTGTTTTGGCGAGTTCCAAAAACTTTTGCGCGAGGAAGAGTCCTCTGATAGGGTTACCAGCTGGTACCTTAAGTACAAAGAATCAAAGGAGTATAAAGACGGTACCCCACTCGATAACGAAGGACAATTACCACGTTGGCCTACTGAATGCCAAGTAAAATACACAATTCATTTTTAAATCGATAATGTACTTAAAAAAAAACAACGGTTAATTTTAAAAAATTATTCAGGTGATAGACGAACGCATAAGGCATATCAGGTATACAATTACACCCCCTGAGCCTTATTACATGCAAACGGGGCGCGAAATTCAACCGAAACCAGTGGGAGATGAAGCAGGAATAGTTTTATATCAATACTATCCTATCAGTTCAGTGGACTATGTAAGTATAATTTAAAAAATTGTATTAATTAACTGCTGAAAAAGTTTTCGAGATCGAGCGTTGGAGGCAGCAAGTATCTTCTTCAAACTTGCCCATCGCCCGAGGAAGAAGGTCTTCGCTTCGAGTCGCGTTTCGAAAGCGGAAACTTAGCGAAAGCCATCAAAATTTCCGACTCGTATTATGAACTTTATTTGAGAAATGACATGTACACCAATAGGCACATGCAATGGTTCTACTTTCGTGTCACTAATATGAAAAAGAATTTCATTTATAGGTATAGATATTAATGGCCCTAAGGAAATTAATGAATTTTTTGTTTGATAATAAATTATTCTAGGTTTTCTATAGTCAACTTTACAAAGCCTGATAGTCTTTACATGGAAGGAATGAAGCCACTAATGTATTCAGAAAAAGATGCCAATATTCATTCGATTGGATGGAGACGTTGTGGAAATAATATTGCTTATTTTGCTAACGATTCAGGGTAAGAATACCGATAATTACATTTCATATAGGTACTAGTTTTAATAAATGGCAACCTACATTTACAATTAATTATTTTAAAATATCTATTTAAATAATAATGTCATAAATAACAGTATTAATGATAAACAAAAATTGAAACTTTTCAGAAACAGCGATGAAAATTCGGAGCAACCAATCTATTATACATTATCATTCACTTTTGAATTTCCTCACGAAGAAGACAATGTGTTCTTTGCACACAGCTATCCATATACATACTCAGATCTTCACGATTACCTTTTAAGTTTTGTGTCGCATCCAGTAAAATCCACCTACACAACTCTACGTTTATTATGCAAAAGTTTAGCCGGGAACAATGTTTATTACGTTACAGTGACAACACCCCCCAACGAGTCGAATCCTAATAAAGTATGCAATTAATTTTCCACCCGAAAAATGCTAGTGAAAAATAAAACACTTTTACAGAAAAAGAAAGCAATAGTTATAACGGCTCGAGTACACCCTGGAGAGACACCGTCTTCGTGGATGATGCACGGAGTCCTCGAATATTTGACCAGTGATTGCGGTCCAGCTAAAGAATTAAGAGACAATTTTATTTTCAAATTGGTGCCAATGCTGAATCCGGATGGGGTAATTGTGGGAAATTATCGGTGTTCGCTCACCGGAAAAGACCTTAATCGACAATATCGGACAGTCATTAGAGAGTATTATCCGTCGATTTGGTATACCAAATTAATGATAAGAAAGTATGTTGAGATTATTGGAAGAAAATTCATCATTGCCTTATTTTTTTCCCATTTTTTTCTCTAATAGATTGTTGGAGGATTGCGGAGTGGCAATGTACTGTGACTTGCATGCACATTCAAAACGTCACAATATTTTCATTTTCGGATGCGAGAATCGCAAATGTACTGAGAAAAAATTATGCGAACAAGTATTTCCTCTAATGCTGCACAAAAATGCACCTGAAAAGGTATGCATTTTTTCAATACTTGAAAAATGGGATTTTCTGCAAAGATTCTTTCGTAGTTTTCTTTTCAAGGGTGCAAATTTCGGGTCCAAAAATGTAAAGAAGGAACCGGGCGCGTGGTAATGTGGATGATGGGTATTGCCAATAGTTTTACAATGGAGGCATCATTTGGAGGAACGACAATGGGCGGAAGAAGAGAAACCCATTTCAATACTTTGGATTTTGAAATGATGGGCAAAACTTTTTGTCAAACACTTTTAGATTTCTACGATGAAGATCCTAGAAAAGTAAATAAAACATTTCAATTTGCAGAATTTTTCTAAAGATAATGCAAATTTAATTTTGTGAACTTTAGGAGCGATTAAGGGTTAAAATTATGGCACGGCTAATGCGAGAAGGCTCCAGTGCTGATGAACCAGCTAATATCAATATTTCTGATTATTCAACGTAAGTAATATTTTAAATTTTAATATAATAAAAAAATGACACTATTGCAGAGATGATGGTGATGATTCTACAAGTTCACTAAGTGATAACGAAGGACTAAGAGTCCTTCCACAGCAAGCGTCACTGCCTACAAGCACCGCACCGCCGCCCAACACTCCGGTGAAGACAGCCAAAGTGAAAGCAATTAAAAGTAATTTTCAAATACAATCCTCGAAGGCGCAACAGCGAAAAACACTCAGGGTATGTAACAATGATGATTGAAATTACAATTACAAAGACAATCTTTGCACTTTTAACTTGTTTTCTGAATCTGATATTCCTTTTTCGAATTATTTGATTTATTATTTACTTTGGAAAAACTAATCTTAAAAGTATTATAATTAATTATAGACTTTACTTTGGAATTAATTTAATATTTAAATATTAACAAATTTCATAAAGATTTTTTTATTTGCAGGTTCGCAAAGCTGATTTGCAATTTATTCGACCACTCTGCAAAGATAAATATGATTCGGATGACAGCAGTTCAACTTGTTCTGAAGAAGATGTTAAGCCTGTTAAAAAGGTTGCTGCTAGAAAACCAAAGAAAAAATCTGCAAAGAAAAAGGAGAAAATCCGCATTAACGAAATGAATAATTTTACTTCGAAAGAGTATCCTTTCTTTGAACTGGAAACCGAAAGACTTCAGCAGAAATTCGTGGCGACCAAGAAGAAACAGAACGTCATGCAACATAAGTAAGCATTATTATTTTTATTTTTTTAGAAAACTAAATATGGTTTAACTTTTACAAAGATTTGTCAGTGATAGCTCAATTTCAATGAACCCTGTCAGTAAACTGCAGGATGTCCAAGCAAAGTTATTGTCTCTTAAAAACAAGTTGTGGTTTGGAATAGGCGATATGAATCCTCAGAATCCTTTATCGTGGGGACTTAAACGGTAATTTAAAAAAAATCTAATGTTACCAAAAACTAAAAACATAAATATATTCTAAAGCACAAATGAAGTAACACAGCCGAAAAAGACCAACCGAAAAAGATCCTCGAAAGCGAAAAATATAAAAGCACCAATGGATGACAACAAACACCTCATGACCACTGCCAAAGCAGATCTGAAAGAGATTTTAAAGCCCGGAAAGAAACTTCCCAAACAAAAGTGAAACAGTTTCTCATAAAAGATTCAGCTTAATAACTTTTAATTTCATTTAGACCAAAACACAACATTAAGACAGGTGAAAAATCAACTCCGAAGAGCGGCAAAATTCATCAACATAACAGTCATCTGAAAAAGTCGTTAAGTATAGTTGGCAGCAAGAAAAGTCCAACTTTTAAAGTGTTCAAACTGAATTTTGACCCGAATGTGGAATTGCAATTTTCCAATACATCGAACATTAATCATCAGAAAAAGAAGAAACGGAAAGCGACCAAAAATATATTACAGAAAGAAAAAGTCTGATTGTTTTAAATCCTCAAATAGTTTCAGCGTTTTAG
Organism: Holobus sp. GC000080; assembly: GCA_030556065.1. Taxonomy (NCBI): domain Eukaryota; kingdom Metazoa; phylum Arthropoda; class Insecta; order Coleoptera; family Staphylinidae; genus Holobus; species Holobus sp. GC000080. The sequence goes on along the minus strand of JASKGO010008634.1, from coordinate 23,871 downwards.
ATATCAAATAATTATGAAAAAAAAAATCATTAAATTATATAACTGTCTTGTCTTCATGGTATATACAAAATGTGATTATTTGGCGATCTTTTTGATTTTAATTTTTTTGTATTTTTTTTTTCTGTTTTGCGCTTTTTTATTAGCTGATGATGTGAATCGATTGATTTATTTTATTATCCCATTAAAAAAGAACCATTTGAAAGTTTTTTTTTTTAATTTAGAAATACTGCCGCTGATTAGTTTATAAAAATATAGCAATTGACTATGGTGTTTAGAAAAAATAGTTTTAGTTACCTAATATAATATTTAAAATTTAAGCAGTTGTTGGTCCAAATAAACATGTTTTTTACTATAAAAAGAATTAAATAATTAATAAAATATAAAGATACTTCAGAGTGTTAACCAGTCTTAAGGAATAAATAAAAAGGATTTAAAATACCAACGGTAATTATTCAAAAGAAGTTTCCTGCGGTTTTCCAGGGGTTGAGAGGGAATAATTCCTCTTCATGTTCCTAGATGGTGAAGCAACCCCTTAAATTAAACCAAACGCTTCCCAACTGATGTATAAAATACATCGCTTAATAAAATTAAAATTTATATTCTCTACATTTCCATTTATTTTTTTATTTTTATAATAAAAATAATTCGCTTAATTTAAATAAATTAAATATAAAAATACTGATATGAAATCAAATATAATAAATAATAAAAATCAAAGTAATTTAATTAGCTTATCATGCAGATAGCCTTAGTAATAATAATCATAATTGGTACGTCTGTTATCATAGTAGGGCCTACTCTCAATATATCGATCATAATCACGATAGTTGTCCCTGTAGGGCCTATTTTGATAGCCTAAATACACAGGGTCTTCGTAAACAGTAATGCGACTGTTGTAATCATTAATGGGTCTTTGATAGACAGGTGCCACGTAGGGCGGCGGAAGTGGAGGAGGATGTTGTACTCTCACATTTTCATACTGGCCCCTTTTATCTTCATAAGCTTTATAATTGTTTGCATTACCTCTATCATCGTAGACATTTCCACCATCCTTATAGTGCCTCTGTCCATATCCAGCACCATGTCCTTGGTTTTTCTCCAAATTGGCGCCGTTGTCGTAGTATCCTCTGCGATTATTACTATCGATATGCTGTTTGTCATTTAGATAGCCTCCTTGCTGATTACGAAGCGCGTTCTCTGCAAAATGGACTTCATTGTTGTTGCGATTGTAGTGATCGCCCTGATCGAGCTCGTCATCGAAGTAGCTGCTGTTGGAGCCGCTTTCGTCCTTATGATAAGTGTTGTGAAAGCCCGACTTGTGGTGTCCCTTTTTGTGTCCCTTTTTGCTGCCCTCATCGAACGTATTCACCCCTTCCGCGTTCTTAAATCCTCCGTCTTGGTAATTCGCTTCGTCTTTATGCTGCTGAACGTCTTTATGCAAAGTGTCGAAGTTTCCTTGGTCCTGGGCAGAACTGTATCCTTTTTCATGGCCGATATTGAATCCTTCGTCTGCTTCGTAATTGGCCAATTGCATTTTTCCTTGCGTCTCGAACAGTTTTCCATTTTGCGCTGCTCCTCCGGCGGATTCTTGGTGCACTCCCAGTCCGGACCTTATAACCACCGGTTTTCCAAGACTAGTCTTCAAAGCCAAAAGGAGTGCAAACAAAGCAAGTTGCTTTCTGGGCATTTTGTTCTAAACTATTGGCTTTCGATAAAAGAGCGGCCACTTTTATACATGTGGGCAAAATGCGCGTAATGAGCGCGACCTTAACGGACCTCTTTTTCTCAGTTCCCATTGTGTTTGTCCATCCTGTTATTGGCAAGAAACGAAACGCTTTAACACTTTGAGTGTGCGGCACACAATTCGCCGGAAATCGCATGAAAAAGCGTGGCCTAATCGAAGAAAAGATGCGAGATGATAAAAAGCGCGCGCGCGAATTAATTTTATGCGACTCGTTTTATTAGCGTTATTAAATTCCGCAGCAGGAGAGAACTTTATATTATTATTGCGATGATTAATACGATGAAATAATTTAACTTTAACCCTTTTCGAGTTCTCTCTTATTCTTCTTCAAAGCGCCACGCCACCCGCTCCAATGACTCTATACCTATATTATATGAAGAGATAAATTCGTGCGCGGCTATAAATCCGACCTGGTTTAAATGAAGGGGTGAGTTTTAAGCGGACCGACGCTTCGGTCCACAAAATCCGCAGCTCTTTTTCAAACAAAACAACAAATCAAGGTAAAAAATTACCGCTTCCTTTGCTCATTTTTGTTTCGTTTTTTTTTTTATCGAGTGGCTCCTTTTTCTAATATTTAATTAAAATGCTCTTTTGAGCATTTCTTCTTATTATTATTAAACTAATTTTTTACTTTATAAAAAAAAATTTAATCTTTTTATTTTAACAATATACAATTACAATAAGGATTTCAAATTATATCTTTAAATTTTTATGAAACAAATCTTTTTTAAACGGAATTAAGACCGAATTATAATTAGTTTTACAATAAAAACATAAATGCATAGAATAAAATTATTAGGCAGAATAGAAAAAATAAAAATCAAATCAAATAGGAAATAATTATTTTAAAAAACTTTAAAGCAAAGCAAAAAATGTGGCTTTTGCAGTCCAAAACAGCAATTTTCATGACTAACAACAATTATACCAAAACGAATGCTCCAATTAAAGCCCATAACTGTTTTCCCGAAAAGAAAAATCTCAAATGGTTTGTGGCAACATGGACTGTAATTACCTATACCAATGAATGTTGGTGTAATTTGGTATAAATGGGCGCGTGAATATTAGCAATGGGAGAATAGACAGCTGAAAACATTAGTGGCTCGGTACTATCTCTGCTCCACTTACGCTTTTCCTGGTTTCCAGGACCATTGTAGGTCGGCCACACAATCATCGCGTAAAATTGCTCGTGTGCGAAGATGAGGTGCTTGTTGCGGCCCCAAATGTCTTCATTTAGCCACGCAATTTGCTCACTGATAAGCCCGTAATGGAAATATTTACAATGGCGCTTTCCATAAATTTGCCCGCTAAACATTAGCGGCCACATTGTATAAGTACCCACTATAAGTGAAGCAAGAAAAACGGTACGCTTTTTTCTTCTATTTCATTTAGATGTGTACTTACTCACACAGAGGAGGAAGGAGTTTTCACAAGAGAACAGTGAACTTTTGATGCCTATCGAGAAGCATATCATATTATCGTTAACTGGGTGCACGTTTCTCGCTTACACACCCCACGAAGGGTTAAACGTGCCGAAGACACGCAACTTTTCCCTTCGAAAAATGTAAAAAAAAACTATTTCATGCACCTCGAACTTTTGCTTATAATATTATTCTCATATTTTTGCCACTTTATTGCTTTATTAACATTTACCGCTTTTTCTTCCATTTTTTTTTCGTAGCAATTTCATTGCAAATTAGTGCTTAAGGACGACAGAAAATTAATTAAGACAGTTTTTATAATGATAAATGATTGCTTTGTACTTTTATAATTGATTTTATCTTTCTTTTACTTACTTTATATTTAAATTAGATTGTTAATTGTTCTATTTGTAATTGGAATTTCTTTTATGTAGTTTAATTTTTTTTTTCTTAACGCATAACTAAATAGTTTAGATCGGATTAAGTAAGCAAAACCTTGAAAGTTTTTCAGATTAACATTTAAAGCTAAAGAAATGGCAGGATTTACGCAAATAAACAGAGCCTAATAATTTAATTAAAGAAAGGATATCCTTCATTAATTAGTTATTTATTGTTTTTATGTAGCACATTTTGTTAAAGTGGCTTTTACTGTAATTTATAAATTAAAAAATTCCGTGATTATAGCTAATTCATTTGTAAAAAAAAGTTAAAAAAAATCATAAAAGCCGAACTTTTAATATCGATAATTAAAGCAATTTAAAGCAAAAATTAGCTAACATTTTAGCATAGATATAATATGCATGTAAAGCACTATATATTTTATGTAAAAGTAAAAAAGCATGAAAATATTTTCGAGGCAATTAGTCGATGTTTCGTTAGGCAACTAACTAGCAACACTTTTCTAAGTGGTATAATTTTTCAGATTTTCCGCTCGCCTAGCGCCCAGCGCTTGAATAATAATTACCGGCAGTGGTAGTTAGTGTGAAACACGGCGCACACACACACTGAAGAAACTTTCAGTTTGTTGGTAATGGGTACATATCAGAAGGGGCAGAGGGACTTTCGAGAAATTATACTCGCGCCCTTTTAATTATGCGGAACAGTTAATTTATGCAAACGAATTTTAAGTAACTTGTGCAAGTACAGTACAAGCCACGTTCCATTATTATTTTTTCCTTTATAGTTTTCATTCTTTTTTATTGTATCATGCACTTCAGCAAGTTTCTTTCATGTGATTTATAAGAAACGCTAAAGTATTGTATTCTAAAAATGATTTAATGTAAATTGGAGCGCGTAATATGTTACTGGGGAAACGTAATTTAGGCAGAAAAGAAGCAAAGTCCGAGTTTACAGTGAATTCTTAAGAATTCTTCGAAGTAAATTCACAAAGGATACTACTGTTTTACAAATGAAATAAAATTTTGCTCTTTATTGCATTCCTTTATTACGCTTTTTGCAATCTGTTTAAAATATGCATAGAAAAACTATAAAAATTACAATTTTTTCTTCCAGAAAATAGTATTAAATAAATAAGTAAAAAATAATAAAAGAACATTAAAAAAATTCAACGAATTTTGTATAGTAACTAACGTGTAACAAGAAGAGCAAAGCAATTTTTAGGGATTTGAATGACAAGCGGTGCGCAAAGGAGGCGGCGGCGGCAAAAGGGGCAATTGCATGCATGAACATTAGTATGGAAAATGCGGCTATTAGAGCCCGACGTATAAGTTTATCCTTCAAGCCTCGTTTTCCCTCATTAATCTTTCTTAAAGTTTCTTCGAACACGCAGAGTTTTATGCTAAAATCCTGCCGCCTATTATCTTCTCCTCTCCCGAGTGACAGACTTATCGTTAAGTTTTAGTGGAGGAGGTCGATTACCGAAGAAGATTCTCTCTTCTATCATTTGTTAGCGGCACGAGAGGAGCAGCAGGAGCGCTGGGAATACGCACAGGTGCAAAAAGGACTCTAACGCTTCCAAACACTCACTGAGTAGCGCGCAAGGATAATTTCTTACATCTTCAGCGCTCGGATTTATTCCTTCGCACTCATCATTGTTCCCTTCTGTCTTATCGTAACAATTATAAGCGAAATTATTTATGTGCATTTCATGATAATTTCCAATAAATTCATTTCTATTATATTTTCTATTTGTTATGTCTTTGTTTCTTATGTTTTATTAGTTATTATTGTTAACTGCATAATATAAACTTAAGAAAATATAGTTTCAAAGTTGTAGAACTGATAAACAGAGCGAGAGACAATAAATATTGGAATTATTTGCGTTTCCAATATCGATAAATTGCGATACTGGCGCGAGTTTCCCCCTTTTCGATAATTTAATTGCTGTTCCTTTTGGGTGGAAGTGTTTGTGGGGCGTGAAGCCGGTAAATCTAAAAGTAATACAGATAATGATGCTTAGGTCGGCGGAACAGCGACGGCGAACGCGTTAATTTTTATGTCCACTATTATCCTGCACTTTGCACAAACTAAAAGAACAAGAAGAAGAACACTTAATCGAACTAACGACTCCCACTGTCGCATTTACTGCCATCCTAACTAATAGCCCTATCGGAAATTAACAACGCATTAGTGTTTGTTTTCACCCTTAGTCTTCACATTCTCTTTTTCAATCCAATTCAAATCTTATCCAAGACATTAAAATACTACAAAAACCAATACTCTTATAACCGAAAAGCCCTAATTATTATTTCATAATAAGTTTACCGTAACTAAAAATTGAAATTTTTTCAACTTTCAAATAATCAAAAAAAGTGAAATAAATAAAAGGAAACAAATCTAGAAAAGCAGTAAAGAAGAAAAAAGGGAAAATGCGAAAAAGTATAAGCCACGTAGGGGTACGAAACGTACGTACACGTGCCAGGAGATTGTTTTTGAAAGAGTCCGAAAGTGCACACCTCTTGGCGCGTGAAAAAAATACCTATAACTACCCCATACGGAAAATTTCATTTCGAGTTTAATCTGCACAGGACAATTTAAATCTCAGGCACGTAGTTGAATCGGACGGCAGATGTGATCTGATATTACCCACACACACCTACACTCCCTTACACAATGCACACATGCATAGATGCGTAGAGATGTTGGCGAAAAAATATATGAGTTTGGAATAAAAAAAAATAAGCATCGCACCCCTTACCCCAAAGCATGTTTTTAAATGACCTGACGCTAATAAAAAACAAATTACACGGCCATCTACTGTCCGCATAAATGATTCTACATATTACAATAAAGACAATTAAATTTTTTAATAGCAATATATGCAATTTAAATTAGTTTATAGAAGTTTGAGATGTAGTTGAAATTTTGTTTACATGAAAAAAGTATATTTCAGCTGAAATCTTACCATTTAACTGAAGAAAGTAATGAATATGCAGAAAGGATGCACCTGTAACATAAAGAAATAATAATTAGTAATAAATTTATTTCAAAATTTAAAATTTAAAGAATTTTAAAAATTTTAAAGAACATTAAAAAAATAGTGTTATGCTAATCTATCGAATTTGGTATTAAACAATTTATCAACAAGAGAGCAGTAACCGGTAACGCATAAGGACAATATTGTCCTTGTTGTTATCTTAAGTCTGTATACTTAAGGTGGTGCCCTTCGTGTGTTGATTCTAGCACTGCTGTTTCAGAGAGACACTGTTTGCTTTCTAACCCGTGATCACCTTAAGGATATCAAGCGCTAATCTCGTATTCTAATTAAGAAACATGCAGAGAAGGGTTTCTTACCTCCTGCTCCACCTAAACACAGACACCTCGGGCTTTATTATTACACCCCAATAAGCGACTACATTCGGGACTAACAAAGCTTATCGTAACCCCTTCTCAATAAATTCGCCCGCAATAGACACAATAAATTTTCCCTTCGCTCTTGTTGCTACATAATATCATATACAATAACAGTGAAATTATCGCGGCATAATATACGGTTTTTCATTTCGCCAGATTTCCCATCATATTATATTGTTTCTCGCACGTCTGGCGCGTCTATTGCGGGCGGTCCATTGATATTCCGTCGGCGTAAGGACATTATAAAAGTACCATTGGAAAAGTATTAAATATTATATTGAGTGAAAGAAAAACTGGCGACTGTCTGTTTGAACATAACACATCAGTTGACTATCAAAGAGAAGGGTCCGCTTTTTTCCCCATGCAGCCCGCAGTTTGGGGAGTGTTGGTATTTATGAGTCTGCATATTGCACGACTATTCCAGTCTGTGTTTCGGGACTGACACAAAATATGCTTTTTCTTTTGTTAAAAAAAAAAATATTTAAAAAACTAAAATATCGAAAATTTTAATAAATAAATCATTTAAATTATAATTTTTCCCAAAAATTAAGTAAGGAAAAACTGTTAAAATTTATTTAAATAAATAAATATTTTCCCTTAAAAAGATATTATACTTTTTAAAGCAATCAAAAAAACAGTACAAAAATATAAAAAGCGTTCATTTGCCTTGAGGAAAAGAGCCGTAAAGAAGAAAAACTTCAAAACTTTTTCAAGTGGTATCTGTTCATAAAGAAAAGAAGAAATTAAAAAATTAAGAACACCGCCCCATTACTTTTTATCACGTAATTCGCGCTCGTGCGCGATTATGAGGCCGCCAGGAATTGAAGGATTGCAGCACCGACCATTCTTTCGCTTTGGTCTTTGCTTTGCCGTTCCGAGAGCCTAGCCCAGACCAGACAGAAGACACACTCGAAGTCAGCAAGTAAACGAAACCAGTTTGGCAAAGCGCAGAAAAGAGCAAAAGAGAAAAAATATTAATTGCCAAAGTTAGTTGTTATAGCACCCCCGGTATGGAGAGGGGAATCTGCGCCATCCGCATGCCGCCTCCGTTGCCGCCGCTTTATACGACACACTGGCAATGCCAGTAGACAGCTCCTTGAATAACTTTACTAGACTACAATTTGCTCGTTGTTCCGGAGCCGGCACCAGGACATTATCTTTATTAACTTTTACTGCTGCTCAGGAACGCCGAAAGCAGCCCCCCACCCCCCACATACAGATACACCCACACCCACACCCACACCGAGAACGATTCATGGTGTTCTTGCTACTTGTTACTTTTACCGGCACGAAAACTTACCCAATTAGATATGTACTTATAGGAATTTCATTCAAACCGAACGATAATTTTCCGTTTCCGCCGCATAGAAAGGAGACAGAAATTTAGCGCTTGTTTGCGGGGGCGGCCACTATGACAGTGAGTGATTCATGGATAATATTCGTGTTTGAGTGTGTAGTTTGCAGCGGGACGTGAAAAGATTAGTTCGGTGCGAATGGTTGCGCGAATATATGAAACATGTGAGGACGCATATTTTATTTAGCGTTGGCTACTGGCCTTTTTGCATTCGATCTATGACACGGCATCTATCCGATTGATAAATGGCCGCATTCGTTTATCAACACGCTGTAAATTACGCGAATCAAAAATAGCACGTGCCATCATCAATTTTCGCGCGCTGTATGTGCTCGCGAAGTTTAAATGAATTTAACGGAAAACACCTCGCTTTTATTTTTTTAGGGCTGACGAGACAAATGGCATCGCTTTAATACTATTATTAATCGCTACATGTTCATGTTTCATTTTTTTTTTTTTCAAATAAATTTAATGCCTTCCTTCCTATAAATTACGATTAGCTTATATTTCAAACATCGAAATAAAATTTTAAACATTGCAAAAATTAGTAAAAAAATAAAATTATAAAAACATTGAAAAAGAAGTTCATTAATATTATTGTATCAGCAGTAAAACTTAATAAAAAGCTCGCAAACGTATCAAAAATTAACTGAAGCTTAAATTTCCAGTCACACTTTCCGTAGGAAACTTTCTTACTAAATATAACTGAGTGTAACTTTGTTCGGTGTCGCATTACTTTTGCCTTTCCTGTCCTGACTTGTATACAAAAATGCAACGAGCAAATTGCAAGAACGAACTTAATAAAGTTTCTCGTGGGTGGCAAATTGAAATTTTGACATTTCATTATATTATGTGAACTTATATACTATATTCTTCTGTGAAAGGTGCAGTACCTTATAAAACAAAATCGAATATTGCGAGGCTCTAATGGCAATCATGTTCACTGACAATATAATGTCATCGTGATATTCTCCCCTTTTAGCCGGATAATGAAATTACATCGAAATGAAATCGGTAAAGGTCAGCGGCGCATTATGCGTTCTCTTTGGTCTTTTACTAAATTTATTGAAGTAGGAATTTCTTTATTATTTATTGCCGACTTTTATTATTGCGAAAGCGCCGGACTGCAAATTAAAAAAATCTTTTTTTTTATTAAATACGAAAACTAAATGAACTAAATATGACTTTTAATTTAAAATTAAATAAGAAAATTTTTTATACATAAAATTTTACAAAAACCCTTTGAAATAAAAATTAACAATGACTTCTGATCCTTAGTTGACCATACCTTTGGATTGCTTCCTCTTTTGAGTGCACCTGGACTTTTGACTTCTTCCAGATACATCTTATCAATAACAAATGATAATTATTTGAATAAAAAAAAAATGAAAGTAAACTGGACTTTAATAAATGCCGAAAATTAAACAAAACAAAAATGCAAATAATAATTATCCTATTGGCATTTTGTTCACTTTTATGAATCCCTTCAGTCGTTTGTCGCCTCTTTATGCAAGCGCCCGAAGCGCAACATAATAAAACCGAATAAAAAGTCCTCTGGAGGGTGTAATAAACAGAGTGATAATAGTGTCGGTAATAAAGAGATAAGCTGATGATGATCTTTTTTTCTTCAGCGAGCGCTTGCTTCTCCCATAAAGCCTGTTAGACCAAGAAGCAGCATTATAAAAACATCAAGGATCATTTATAAAGATAAGCATTGACAGGTCGGAGATATACCACTAGTATGAGAAAAACCAAACCGCAGAAGATCGATTAGGAATCAATCCCCAGCATTTATGAAATACTCTCTCTCTCTCACAGTATACTGCTGCGCTACTGTTGTGCGTATACTGCGATGATGATGATCATCATCAGCATCATCCATCCCGGATCCCGTTCCTCATATCTCGCTTTTACTGGTACGGTATTAGTTGCATAAATAAACGGTGCGATGTTTGCCTGTATACCGTTAGTGTGTCGTCATTTCCTTTTGTGGCCTGTTATCGCGTTTCTGGTTCATAACCCGGGCATAATGCCTACATATCATCATTCCTGCTACTATTATTATTATGTATAGGTGCTGCGTTTGCTACGTTCATACATTTATGCTTTACACCCATACCACACACCTAAATGAGCACATTCGATTCGCCAATTCTTCGCCTCTTCGAATAGATGGCTTCTAAATTGTGAAATTTTATGGTGTAAATTTAATTTCGCTTTTGGGTTATATTATAAAGTTGGGAATTTTAAACTGGCTTAAAAGTAATCTGTTTTAAATGAAAATATAAAAAAAAAAATCAATACATTTTTGGTAACACAAGTTTAAAAGCAAAAATAATCCGAAAAAAGTAATGATTTTTCATCTGTTTCATCTCAGGAGTCAAAAATCGTGAAACGCTGCATGCGGCGCGCATCTTACATTCCTCGCTTTTTATGATTTTCCATTTGGTTTTCGGGTAGGTAACATTTATGAAAGTACAAAGCGTTGCCGGAGGCGATCTTGCGACAAAGTGGAGCACCGCTTAGTTTGTAGCAGGGCCAACGAAGGCCAAAGGCAGTATACTGAGTACACAGTTATGTTGCTTATGCCCGTAACGCCAGTAGCCCTTCTCTTGTTCTTGTTCCTACCAACAATATGTCCATGTCAAATACATCCCTCGTGCCACAGCTGCCCAGCTTACGAACGAACCAACCCTTTGTATCAGTCTTTGTGACCCGCGAGACCGCAAACTTGTAAATAATCATTTCGCAAGCACGAATTGCGACTGTTCCACCGCACTGCCAAACGATTTCCAACTTTACTAAACTGCTGCTGCTAAACAATCGTAATCATTGCTGAAATATTTGACTTTTTGCTACCTAGAGCCTTATTTTATATTTATTATCCTTTCTCAAAGGATTTTGATTAAATTAAATTGTTTGTTTTTTATTTATATACTTTTTTATTTTTATGTTAAACTTGGTAAAGTTCCAAGAAGTTGCGGCATAAAATATCATTAAAGGATTATTAGATGATAAGCGAAATTTTATTCAGTAGCCACAGATAAGAATAGATTTATTTAAAAGTTGGAGAAAGGGCGGAAGACAAGTGGAATAAAAGATGACTGATTCGGAAATACGATTGTGCAAGCGGTCTCATTGTGCACAGTGTATCCGAAACTAAAATTTAGAAAAGAATCCGGAATCGCGAATCCCCCAACCACCGCAGAAGCAAAAGAAGTAGCAGCAGCAGCTAGCACAATCTCTGAACTTCGCGTAGCAAGGCAGCTAGCACGAGACTATAAATATCAAACTTGAATAGAGATATATATGATGGAGATATTATACACTGTTCTCTCTTAGTATTACTGTGGTGATTTATCAATTCTAAAAAAGCCACCGAGACTAGTGTTATCTTTATCTCCATGTATGGATGTATGCATGTATATGCGTGGGAGTATGAACGTGGAAATTGTAGGGCATTTGAGACTACTGGTGCCGGAATAGTTTTTTTTTTCTTTTTTTCCTTCTAATGTTATACCACTATGATAATAATAATAATATTCAAGTATTCATATCGTATATGCGCGTATGATAACGCTCCATTTTTCTGGCATAGTCGACGAGTCGATAAATCACGGAAATCAAACCCCAGAAGCCGAAAGCTTTGAGTGTGGAGGGTGCATGCGGTGAAAATACAGAGAAATCTTACTAAGAGAATGAATGTTCCGCTTTCGCATTAGGATTCAGCAGCTACGAGGAATATATCTGAAAACCGATAAAAATACGATCGCTACGTTTACAACCTAGTCAGTAGTCACAAAAGCCCGCAGACTGCGAAACCACTCTTTAAGGGCATTATCGAGATCCTCATGTTTAAACTGGCTGAAGAATCTTTGAATAATATATCCTTTTTGCGGTTTTTCAAGCTACACTTCCCTTATCTAGACCTTAAAACTTCCTAGACTTAGTTTTCATATTTTTGTTTCTAACAAAATTTAAGGTTTCAAGTTTCTAAATTTAAATAAAAATAACTGCAAATTTATAAAAAAAAATAAAAATAGTAAAAATAAAATAAAAATAGAAAAAACAATAACCTTTTTTCACATTTAAGGCAACCCTTGTAATCTCTTGTACATAATTGAATCGAAGTGAAGTGAACAAACCTGTCACATATGTCACAAGGGATTGTTTTTTGGTTCACAAGTAACACACTCGTATCTCTCTTGTTGCTGTTGCTGTTGCTGCTTAAAGACAATGGTGCAGACAGACTGCATGCGAATGAATACGCACCACCGAATGCGAAAGGAAACGAGGAAACGGTCCCTATTAAAAGCCTAGTTGGCTTTAGAGCCTTATCGAGAGACAACACTGAGACAACAACATTGTATACGCAACAATATCAACTAGAAGAACGATATTCATTCATTCAAAGTTGAAACAAGTTGAAACTGTTGAAACGTACAGCTGTGCAAAGGAAAATGGTATTTTTCTTGCCTCTATTCCTAACAAATAATTGTTGTTAAAATATTCAGCGCGCAGACCTCGATGAATAAATTAACAATTAGTAAAGTTTCAAGCATTATGGCCCAGGATTAGGGGTGCAAACAGCTAACGATTGTTTGTAGTAACTTTTACGGTGTGATTACGAATTATACAAATTACTGTTTTAAATTTTCATTTTTATTATTTAATTTTATTAATAGTAACTACTTTTCACAAGTTTAAATTATCAAATTTTATGCCATTAGCTATGATTTTAAAATATAAAATAAAAGTTGACATTTTGTAAAAAAATCATCTAAAGTTAAATTTAATGTTTCTTTTTTTATCCGCAAACCAATAAGTTTTTTAAACTTAATTTTCAAATATTGTTGAATTATTTGTGACCTTAAAAGTTAGAAAAATTTTAAAATTTAAAAATGTATTTTTAAAAACTGTTACTTTAATTAATTTATTCATTATTCAATTACTACAGCGATTTTAAAAAGCAAAAAATAAACTGAAAAACAAGAAACCGACATAATAAGTCTGTTAAATTTTCTGGAAAAACTACCCATCTGTAGCACAAACAAACGACTGTATGAAAAATGCATGTAGCTTAAATTTGCGATCGGAAGAAAAATCACTGGCTGTTTAGTGGCAGTTTGCTTGGTCTGTGGGCAGTTTGCTGCAGGGTTGTTTATCTAAAAGAGTGATGAGTCAATTACTGGTAAATCGAGAGCGTCGGTCACACAAATCGACAAACCGCGGTCGCTATACCAAACCCCCAAAAGCACAGAATACACACACAGAACCACCCACACACAAATCTCTAGATACACTTAAATAAAAGTAATAAAACTCCTAATACCAATTAAACAAACTACAAGCAACATTATCACCGGTAAAAGGATATTGGTCCATTTAGGATGAGCATGCACTTGGAAAATCTCCATTTCGTCCTGTGAACTCTTGTATAATTGCGCAGGCAGCAGTGTGTCTGTCGGCGGCGTTTGTTCTGCGAATTAGTCGCTGTCTTTCCTGACCGCTGGTTTAAGAGAATAGAATGAGGGTGGACACACACACACACACACATACATTCATATATATATGTATATGCACATGAAGCGGAATAGGTATACAGGGGGCTGGGAAAACGAGGACGGCGAGAGGGTAGAAAAGTTGCACATTACGGTGCGGTCATTGCGCTGTCAAGTGCATCCTCCACGTACTGTTAAATATTACTTTACTAGTAGTTAGTTTGTTTGTTGGGCACGTTATATGCGCGGCTCTAAACACGTGTCTCCACTGGGGAGAGCCGAAATGTTCTGAAGAAAATTTGCAAATTATATTCGGCGCCCCCAAAATTATTAACGCAATTATTTTTCGGTCCAAGTATAATATTAGGGCCATTTTTAATTCTTTATGCATATTATAAAATAATAATTTTCCTATTAATTTGCAGAATTATTCATTTAAAATAAATAAAACAGTAAATAATTAACACGTAGAGGCAAAATTTAGTCGGCACTATTTGCACACAGGTATAGTTTCTAACATCGTCAATAATTAAGAGGATGCATGCAGGAGTTTCGTGAATAATTTAGCTAATTAGTAAGTCCTCTCCTTGACCACTGCTGTTTGGCTATTAAGTTTCCATCAAACAAATGAATATTGCATGGAGAGCAAGGAGCGAGCGCCTCGCACGAATTAATAATTCTCATTAAATTAATAATCGCGGACGTACAAAGGCCACGGCACAGCATCCACTTCGCCAAAGTCAAATATTAGAACAACTATTATACAACTCAACTAATATTACCTACCTACTCGTACCTAAATGGTGGTAACATTAATATCCCAATTTAAAGCGAAATGCGAGAGCTGCGCGCACGTACCCCAAATTATTCATTCTATTAGTGCAGCCAATAAATTAGCGCATTTATAAAATATTATTAATTAAAGTGTCCGAAATTCGGGCATTAAATCGTAATAATCTGAGATGTAAATAGTCCGCTCTGTGGACCAGGACTCCCAAAAAGCAGCAGTAGCAGTAGCAGCAGCAGCAGCAGCAGCATCCCCCAAATAGATATTCAACAGATTTATCTCTGAGTTTGTGTGCATGTGTAAATGGATAAGTGCGTGTGTATAAACATAGGCGCTATCAACTCGATTATTTATAGCGGTTACATACATACTATAGAGGTGCTCTTTAGTGGCCCGTTCTATCTCGCTCATTGCATCCGGATCCTGAACACACCTAAATCTGAATTAAACACCCCGTCGCGGTAATTTATACCACTTTAACTCCGAAATTGGCCCTAATTACGGTGCTACATCTTAACTAATTATGCTAAATCCTTTTAAATTTTCACAACGAATTGTGAGAATATTTTAATGACCTACTTTAAACTCTCCATTGTATTTTTACTCTAAAAATCTGTCAAAATTTATAGTTTCTAAAATTAAAAAAATAATAATAATGTAAATCTTATTCCATTGCTGCAACTTTTGGATTTTCCATTAAATTTATATATAACAGAAATTTCTGTTTACAGTATAAAATTCGCGATTCAAAATTAAAAACTTAAATTCACTACAAAAAAAAAAGTCTCGAAAGTTACTTAGGTTTTAAGATTTTAAAATTAATTTGCAATTTGCTTCAATTACTTCGATCTTAGATTTTTCATTAATTTTTATACCGAAAAATACTGTTTGAAAAAATAAACAAATTAAATTAAATAAATAAATAATACTTGACTATTAAACTCTTAATGTTTTAAAGAATTATTACGAAAAGAAAAAAAAAGAACATAAAGTAGCAACTTTAATTTATAAATGTTAAAATTTAATAAAGTAACTTTTCTATTGGTACAATCATTGCTATTTTTCGTTAATTTTCAAAAAAACAATATAATATTTTAAAAATTCCATATTTAACGCTTTAATTATTCAATTTAAACGAATTACTAATATGAAAAAAAAAATATTGCTTAAGATTTTTTACCTTAAATAATTGAAATTTATTTTACTTCTTTTTAATTTTAACAATTCAAAATGAATCTTGAAATTTGCAATATTAAGGCTTGTAATCATTATGGCTAAAGAAAAAAGAATTAAAGCACTTTCTATTCTTTTAATCTTTTTGATTTTCCCTATATTTACATATCATAAAATAAAATTTATTATTATATTATTAGGTTTTAATTACTAAAGTAAAGCGAAAATAAAAAAAAAACATTTCAAACAGAAACTCAAAAGGGAAGAAATGAAAGGTATAAATAATTGAATAAATGAAGGAATTGAATTCATAAATAGATTTGAGTAATTGAATAAATTGTTTTTTGCAATTGTGCCCATTGTATGAATGGCAGTTCCTGGCGGCGTCTACCGAAACGACGTCTGGATGGGTGGTGAAGGCGGCGGGCGGCCAAGGCGTCGTTGTCGTTGTCGTCGTCGTCGATGTTTACGCTTTGTTTGGCAAGTAAGGTTTCAGGTTTGTATGACTGCCATGCTATATCTTTAGTGGCGCTATTAGAAGTCAATGAGAGCCGTGACAATGCAAACCCTTGGGGCGTCTTTGTTTGACTAAATGTTACAATTTAGAAGTTACGCTCAAGTTTCTATAGAGCGCGACCGTTTTGGCATACGAGGTTTCCATTATTATTGTCCTTATTATTATTGTTGCGACTCGCTGCCATTTACGCTTTCATTGTATTATTTGCAAGCTTGGGAAATCTTATAAACTATATGTATAGCGTATAGCGAACGAACGACTATACGTTCGAGCGCGAAATTTGCACTCTATTGTACGTTTACATTATGAATATTCTCGCATAGAAACGAGTATTGCAATGAGAAAAACATTACTAATTAAAAATTTCCTCCTCGTTCTCTTGACTTTACTTTACCCCGGTTGTAGCGGCACCGGAAATGGAAAATATTTCGCACATGTAGAAAAATTGCGGGTTCATCTTAGAGGGCGGAAATAAGGAGACGCGACTCTTGCTTACTGCTTGCTCAATTATTGATGGGCGCGAATCTCTAATGAGATTTATTTCCTTTCGCCTCGCAGCGCATTTAATGAGGGCGAATATGCAACGAGTCGGAGGCAGGAAGTTGGCACCGGATGCTCTTCGATGTTCTTCAAGATGACTACTCACTCTTCTCTTATTTATTCATTTTTTTTTTCTTGCTTTCCTAAATAAGGGTCACATTTTTATATAAACACCGTTAGAGAAACGGCGCTCGTGTGTCGCATCGGAGAAGAAACAGGGCCAATCTGTCGGCGCAAACCCCAAAACATTCTTCTGTCTATTATATCAAGACACATAACCGTTGCAAAGATTTCCTCCGCCTCTTCGGCTGCTATTACTAAGCGCGAACCCGTACCTTAGATTAATGTTATGATGGGGAAATAGTGGACTGTTTTTCTTTATTTAGGAGAGAATAACTATGAAATATAGATGTTTAGCTAACATTTTCGACGTAATGGTATTTGTTTTATATGCTTTTCTTGTACCAGATGCTTTTGGCTTTCTTGTTTTTAATTTTTTCGCTTTGGGCATTGCCCGTAAATCATTTAAGGACCTTTGAGGATTTGAAATTTTTGATATATATTTTTGACTACTTTTTCCTAAAAAATAAAATCCAAGGAAAAAATATAAACCAAAAGCAAAATATTATTAATATTATTTTATTTTTAAATTTTAATAAGGAAAATAATATTTCCAAATTAATTTTCTCAATTTTTACCCATATTTATTTAGAAGAAAAAACAATTCCATTTAAAAGCGATTTCTTTCGATTTTTTGTTCTTTGCTTTCGCGCATAAATCTCGGAAAGCTCCAAAGGGATCCCAAGGGATTGGTCAAGCCATGTCCAGCAGCCGTAACTTACCAAAAAGGTACTCTTAACTTTAAATAAACGACATAATAAACGTAAATTACCCGATGGAATGGGGGCCGCGAACAATGCCGACTTGATTACCGACGCTTTTTACACACTTTATTTACAGGGTGCGTTAAACGTGACTTGAAAAATCGTCGCCTTGTTTCGCCGAACGACGCACGAACAAAAAATAAAACGAATCGTTTCGCTGACTTTTTGATTTTTTCCTAAGCGTGGCGAGAGCGAGCGCAAAGGTGTCGCCGATTTCCGGTAGATTTAGTCCGGCAACTGTGTGCCGCGCTTCTGGAGCGCTCGCCCGGAATTGATGATAACGTCAGCGGACCATTTTTTCCCATTGTTATTGTTGATGCGATAGAATTACAACCCTTTAAACGACAGGCGTCAGAAGAGAAGAACAAAGCGATAGGAGGGCGCGATCAAAGACCGCAAACCATTTTTCAAAATCTTCCTTCTTGCGTTAAGGCCAGCAACGCGTTATAAAGAGAGACAAAGCTGAGGAAGCACGCCGAAGGCGACTAAATAAATGTGAGCGTGGAATCCCCGGAGATTTGCGGATTAAGTCTATCGGACATTAGTTATAGCTCCCGTCGACTGGGGGCCGCACACACAAAAAAAAAAAGAAATAGCCGGTCCTATACGCAATTCCCTCCATCTCCAACCAAATAATGTGATTGCTCAGTAAATACATCGTAATTAATAATAATATTACCGCTGGATTTATTAGCGTTTTGACGTGGACGCATACATTGAATATCGCGGCTCAGCTGGCCGGAGAGCCATGGGGGCGGCCTGGGGGTGGTTGCGTCACCACACTTTGCCTATACAGACCCGTACAATACAGAATATACGTGCAATTACGAGCGTGTCATAAACAATTGGCGATATAGCAGATGATCGCACATGAAATGGTCCCGAACATGTGCTGTCATTTCGATTGGTCCTTGCAATAAGGGCCCAATCGCTCTCCCACTGTCCGTCTCTGTCGCATGCACGCGCCAAACTGAACGCACGCTAATTATTCTATTGAATTGCCATTAAACGGATTGATGGATGGATTTAATAGATAGCCACGGCTGCTGCGGGACGCACGTGCAACCCTCAAAAAAATTACGTCGTTTTTTTTTTGCTGCTTGCTTCTGCACAGGTTTCAATAAATAGAAAAAATATTTCAGACTTTAGTGCTTGCACACAATACAAACAAGACAATACAATAAGCATAAGTAAAATGGAGCGACTTCTTCGATGGGTATCTAATAAGTAATATCGAAGGGTTGACATTAAAGGTCCCTAAGTAGCAATCTGTGTTCTCGAACGTGGCGGCCGATTAAGGTTATAGGAGACGTGTCGATGACTGTCGCGGCCCTTTCCCTGATCCCTTATCCGCTAATTCTTGCAACTTGCTCGTACTAGAAGCGATCGAAATTGGAAATTCATGTTACTTCCGCAACAAGGTCCTTGTTATTAATCAAACAGATCTATTCACTAATGCTTTCCAATCATTATATTTTAAATTACATTAGGTACCTACATAAATAAAATTTATTCAAAACAAAATCTTTAAATCATTAAATTCCACCCTCTTATAACAAATACCTAGATTTTGATATAATAGAAAATCCTACAAGTTTTCAATGGCGACGAATGATTTACAGCTGATACTGTTAAATCGTAAAGGTGTTTAGAGGAAGCGGCGGTTTGTGGGGAAAAGTCGGAACGTAAATATCCCGGGACAGGAAGCGAAGTGAACAGTGGTGTGTGTCCACTTGAGGATGCAGGATTTATTTACGTCCGTCCTGGAGAGTCCTTCCTAAAGTTGGATGAATACGTTTAAGGCCACGTGATTTAGTGGCCTTGCGGTCGACTGGGTAATCCGAACTACCCCACGGTGTTCGTCTGGACAAACTGACCCCTTGCACACCCGGACCCAACACATAACCGGCGCACGGAACGCTGTAAGCGAATCGAGTACACGTTCCCTGTGTATGCGGCCAAAGCCGGCCGATTTGTTTCCGCCGCCGAAAAAATGGGGTAAAGTTTCGCGGAATTTAAGCGAAATGTTTGTTTGTAAAGCTGGCAATAAATTTGCGGAAAAATCCAAAGAAAAAAACACGCACCCGATTTTAATAGGACATTTAAGCTGGGTATTTTAATACGTTTTACATACTATACTACAGGATCATTCAATATTTTATTATACTACTGCTAAAAATATTTTTTTATTCAGTTGAAAATAATTTCTTTTTGTTTTTTTCTAGAAATTTTAGAAAAAACAAACGCAATAATTGCAATAAAAGCTCACTTTACAATTACTGCTACTACTGTTGGGAATCAAGGGTGCAATGAACACACCATAAATGCAAAATGTAAAAGCATTTCGTTTACTTGCAATTACCGCTTGAGCATAGCAGATTTTTATTATTCACGTTACACACAGCTCGTACTTTTTTCCACTACAATATTTTATGTTTTATTTTTTTGCGAGTATTATTTGTAACGCAGCTGAATTATGAGCACGCACTACTGAAAAAAAATTATATAAGCACAAACAAATAAATTGTCTGAACAATGAAATTTACGATTTGCAATGTATTTTTCAACTGTTGCGCGAGAAATTTGATTTTAAAATGCAAGCGTACGTTCAAAAGAGCAGAGCGGCCCGGCGCTTTCACATGCCCGCATTATATGCTAGGTATACGTTTATAGTAGCAATTTGGGCTTTTTTGTGGCTTAGCGAACGAGGGATGAAAATCTTTTGTCCGTGCGTTATCTAAACGATTTGCGGCCGCCATAGTGTAACACGAAAAAGTAGTGGTGAGGATGATCTGCTCCCTCAAATGTGTTTGCGTGTACAAAACAAGTTATAAAGAGTTCGACAGAACGAATGGGCGCCAAAGATGCGAATCTTTTAGCGGACAATACGATCGAGGAAACGCCAAGCGATAAAAAGCGTCGCATCCCTTCTTCGATATTTACCTTCTTCCTTCTATGTACTATTTTCCACAAGCATTTATATTATGTACGAGTAGATATCATAAAAAGCGTCCACTGAGATAACGATTCGATTCAATTCTTTGCAAGTTGCTATGGTAGTCACAGCAATCACTTTTCTCCTCTTTTTTTTTAAATATGTTTCTTTATTTTTAACAAACTAATTTATAAATTGTAAGATATTGGCAGAAAAAACTTACCCTTCTAATGATGAGAATCATCTATATCTGGCATCTGCAAAAAGAAAATTTTTAAATTTAAAATTGTGAAATTAAATGATGAAAACTCAAAATGAAATTTGAATTAAATATATTAGAAAGAAATTACTAAGAAAATTAAACAGGTAATAAATATTTTTTGATCTGAGCCAAAGAGAAGCGGATAATAATAATTAATGAAGTGTGCTTAGGAACAAGTGAAGTGAACATTAAAGGATGTGAAGCATATAGAGATGCATGTAGGCGTCATATCTTAACAAAGTGGCGGCGGCTCTGGCGGCGGCCGACTAGCTTAGCATAACCGGGTGCACACACATACGTTGATTGAGGGTAGTGGCGGTGAAAAGTTGGCAAAGTGCCTTCATGCGTTACTAACAGCGTTATAGTATAGTCTCTCTCTCATGGACACGCTCCTGTGAACTAAACCAATAAGTAGTTTCCGATGAGGTGAACACGCTGCCATTGCCGCCGCCGCCTCCAACGGTATAATAATAATTATGCATTCCCTTGTAGACTTATTCACTTTGCTCTACCTCCGAGCCACAAAGTGCAACCACTTAAAATTTTCGAATTTTTAGTTTTTTTAAATAAGTTTAAATAAGTTAAATACATTTACTTATTCATACGAATTTCAAATTAATTATTTAAAGTATATCTAATTAATTACAAAAACAAATTTATTTTGTCAAAAATGTTGCAATTTTCTTTAGCTTCGCAAAGAAAAGAAAGAAGTTTCCTGGTGTAAATACATAAACTCGAAAGATAGCTTTATTTAGGAAGGACTATCATTTTCGGCACCCTTAACCCTGTCATATAAGTTTCTGTTATCGCGCTCATGCCCGGTCGACCACCACTTATACTTTCTCTTGCCGCACACTTATCTCTTCTGGTTTGGTCTGACGCTCCGCCGGATTTCGGCCAAATTTGCACGTGTAAACATGCGAAAAAGAACATTTTCCACCCTTAAATAGGGGTTGCAAATAAAGGACGTTTGTTTGTTTTTTTTTGTGTGTTTTTCTTTTGTTAATTGTACTGCATTGCATTCGAGTTCGTGTACGTGATCCTTAATAATGAAACAAAGAGCCAGCGTATGATAATTGATGGCCACATTAGTCCCAGCTTAAGTCCTCGGCAATCCTGGCGGCGGTAAACGAGGCTTAGACGACTAATCGCCCAGTTAATCGATGTCGGGGCCAATTTCCAACCACCTCATTTTCCGACCATCATACCAACCCCTTCATCAATCTTCAACTACGATTCAATTTATTATTTTTCTCATTTTATTTATTTATTTTTTTTAATTAAAAAAAAATCATTTCAATGGATTTTTTTCGTCATTTCAATTCTATATTTTTAAATTTTCAATTTATTTTTATTAATTTTTTTAAATATTAAATTAAGAAAGAAGAACTAACTGCAAGTTTTTAATTAAATGACAGCAAAAAATAAAATAAAAATCCTAAAAAGGGAAAACAACCCCTGTAAATTTATTATATTGTGTTGAGCATCGAAAAGTGCCATATCTGCAATTGAAACTTTCAATTATCCAATAATTGCAATAATTCTGATAGATAGAAAAGCGGTGATTTTGACATGTTTCATAAATATGGGGTTGAACAAAGTGGTCGGTCGAGCCGTGCAAGCCACCCACCCATCCCTTCGCACACATACCGAGCCAAACAAATGCACACAAACGCACTCACACACACGTACCAACCATCAACCCTTATCCGTAACTGTGATCCGTCGGTTATCTCTGCCCCAAACCCAACCCATCTTCGTATAACTGAACGTCAAATTTAACGCTGAATTTAATTACCTCCAGCATACAGACGCACTAGCAACAACATACACTCGTGGTGTACATATTATTAGATCTACCTGTCTGAAACATACACTCGTTTCACCAAATTACCATTATAACTAACACATACACAACACACCCACGCAAAATACAAATACAATATATGTGTGCATAAACAGCGGTATATCTCCATGTAGCAAGGACAACAATATGCAACAACAATAACACTAACAATAATTGCCGGGCTTAATTTTATGGAGGCAGAAAGCGATATGATTTATTAAATTTTATTGGCGCAAAATGAGAAATAGTGGCATCGGAAAGGGGTTACTAAAGCACTGCCTGTTGTAGTAATAATGATTGCTCCCCTTACATTGTGTGTACGTGGGGCCGTTTATGAATCAGCATTGCATGTTTAACCCTTTTTATTGAGATCGAGGTCTTCCACGATGCGGTCCCTTATACTAATTTAAATTTTAATTGCATCGCAACGCACTTTAATCAAGCTGCATCGATTACAACTCCCTCTTTTTCTCTTCGTTCTCTTCGTTTCTTCATCTTAAATTAAATGCTTAATATTTATATATTGCAAAATGGGAAATTTTTTTTTTAGTTTAATAAAAGAGATAATTTTCATAGAACAATAAAAAATCAAGAGATAAAATGAACAAATTTCATCCTAAATAAATAAAATAAATAGGGGTAAATAATAGCTATTGATAGTGGCGATAAATAAATGGTCATTAATAGGTTACATAATTGAAGAGAGTTTGTTGTTGTTATTATCATTGTATTGTTGATCGATAGTTGCTGTTTGCCTCTGCAATCATACAGTACTATCCACATGAGGGGGTAGGTTCAGAGTACGTAGGCTCAACAGCCAGCTATATCGCAATGTGCTGCCCAATATTTGCGTATTAATGTGTGTATGCATCACCCTAATCAGCCAATTAATTATTGTTAATTCGGCATGTATCGGTTTTGCTTATTCAAACATGACATATTTAATTAATGAGACTCGATTGCTTTTCATTCGATAATCTGGCCCACGACTAACCGATCTCTCGACCGATCGATCGATTTTCCCCGCGTGCAACTTCACTACCTCCCCAAACAGATTTCAGCTTATTGAATGTTTGATACTGATAAGGAAATGATTT
>JASKGO010008630.1:0-19842 GCA_030556065.1 Holobus sp. GC000080 | reverse complement strand
ATATTTTCGGAGAATGAAGCATTTGCTGAAATTTAGAATGGAAAAGAAAAAAATAAGTTCGCTTTTATAGGTCTCCATATATCGATGCCCTCCCGCTCTCGTGAAACACCCTGTATATTATAAATTAATTACTCAGCAGAAAATCAGAACAGTAATAAATTTGATTTTCGTTTCTGAAAAAAATAAAGCGCATTTAATTCTCTTTAAATTATCGAAAAAATAACTTAAATCGGAATATTGCTTTTAAATTTTAACTAAGGTTGTAAAAGTACTTTTGATTTTGAGTGCTCCATTTAAAATATTTGGAGTGCTATGGAGTACTGCGTTAGTCAAACGAGAAAGATAAGTCAAGCGGCGCACCAGCAAAACACAAAAACTTTAATAACTTTTAAACTAATTAACTGAATGCTACAATTGTAGAGTCATTTTGAAGATAATATATTTTAATATTTTATTTTTATATATAAAATTTGCATTGATTATTATAATTAATAAATAAAATTTAAACTTATTACTTCTTTTAATTTACGATAATATTTGAAAAAAAAGGTCTCTCAACGTTCAATTTAAAATTCATTGTAACATTAAAAAAAGATTAATTTTTTTATTACCATATTATAAAAATTTTGATATAATTTTAAAGCTAAGTAATTCCTCTTTTTAAATTACTTACAATAATTAATAATTGTATATTGTTAGTTTATATTCAAAAACAATATTGAAATTTATTTTTAAAACTCCCTGTATAATTTAAAATTGTATAAAATTAAAATTATAAAAATATAATGAAAGGCAATTTAAGTAGTTTTTATTTGATAAACTAACTATTAAAATCGGTCTATTACTTTTACATTTATATCAAAATTAGTAAAAGAACCTTTTCATTTTGAGCGCTCCGTTTAAAATACATGGAGACTCGGAGACTTTAACGTTGCGTCAGCGAAGGAAACACCGAAAAACTTTAATAACTTTTGAACTAATTTGGATATTGCAACACTTTTAGTATAATTTTAAAGATAATTATTATTTCAAAATATATTATTAACTATATTAAAAAAATGTTTTTTAAATAATGAAACTTAGTTATAAATCATCCTTCGAAGAGTAATAAAAAATATGGATCAATGTGAAATCATCAAATCTTATATAAATTAATAAAATAATATAATAAAAGGGAAAAACTATATTCCGTTACCACCCTGTGTATAAAAAAGTGCAAAAAGATAAGGTCCACCGAAGAAATGCTGGAAAGAAGCCAAACGCTAATTTGTAGAAGTGGAATCTGCGCGAAAGAATAAACGGAAAGAAACAAAAAGTGGACATAATTATATGGCGGCCAATATGAAACAATGCGTTTCGTGGTTCGCGATTCATTAGTTAGCTGCTCGAAAGCAAGAGATCTGTATCAGTTTTCAATTCAATGGTATATAAGCGTTGCGAACTGGGATTGATTAAAAATCAAAATCTCCCGCGTCGACGATTCTGGCTTATAGCGGCTAGTGCATCGATAGATTATCCGTGCATGCATTATATCCTTTCTTCCTTCACCATTGTACGCTGAATCTTATTTATAATTCGTGCTGAGTTGAACTAATTTCACTTTGCCTACTATTTTTATTGCTCTTTGTTGCCACAAGAGAATTATTGATTTTCATATGCAAAAACTAATTTATTCAATTAAATATTTTCTGTTTTATGATTTCCAAAAGAAAATTACTTCTTAAATTTTATAAAAATCTATTTTTAATTTACAAGAGTATTGTTACATAGGAAAATAATATTTAATGTTATGAAAAGTAAAACGTAAGGATTGCAAGCTCTTCTTGCAAGAACTTCTGCGTTATACATTGAAGGCAAATCCTTTGGTGGCGCACAAAAGGAGCGAATTGTAAATGCAACGAACAAATATAAATAATCGCCTTTGTTTATTTATACGTCTGCTATTTAATAATTGTGTGTATGAGCGGCGGCGGAGGAATTCCTGGTGGTGCAACGGAAAAACTCGTCGCGTCTGCCTCTCTTTCTGGCTCTTTCGTTCTCATAATGGCGCAAGTGTTACGTTACGCAGCGATGGAATGCGAAATGATAATCGTCTGTTTAATAATAATAAATGCTCGGGCGCCTCTGCCACGTAAAAAAGTTTAAATAATGTGCAACGCCGTATCGCGGAATCGCGAACTTTGCCTCCTCTGCTCTCGCTTCTTCTTCTTCTTCTTCTCTTTCAATTTCTTCGGCTTCGACCGAAGCGCCCGCCTCGAGCCGCCTCTGCCGCCTTCATTCTCAAACAATAATCGATGTGCACTTCTTATTTATCCCGAGCTTCGGCCACGCTAATATACCGTCGTGCACCTGTTCTCATTGCACTGACCAATGGTCCAGATCACGAGACTGCCTCTTTGCCAGATAAGCTCTTCGACTCTCTCGCTTAACGAAAGGCGAACCGAGGAGCGACGCACAATAACCATAGCGTTCGCACATTTTTCCAGACTGCTGCTGCATCGCCACGAGAAAAGTGTATAGTGTGCAGATGGCAAACACCAGAAGAACAAAAGAATAAGAGCAAGAAAGAAGGAAAGCAACAATGTTTCGCTTCTTAATTAGTAATTCTTGCAGCACAAGCAAAGATACCGTCTGAGCATAAATTATGCCACAAAAGGATTAATCGCATTTTTTATTGTTTTTTTTTCTTCACATTTTTACAATTTTATGGATATTTTCTGCTAGATGCTTGCCAAACTAGAGCTTTTAATTAAAAATTACTCCTTTGTGGAAATTTCAAAGAAATTCTCAATTAGATTAAGTCTAAAATAGATTCGATTTTTAAAGAGAAAAAGTAAAACTTAAAAACATCCTTTGGGGCGACACTCCAAAAGCCTGCTAACACAGTGCTCCACATCTGGAGTATGTAAAAACAAGAACAAGACGAAGAAGAAGAAGAAGAGCCAATTTACATAAGTGAACGTTGTCGTGTGCATTTTATTCCACCCACTGCTGCGAACTGAGAGCTTTGTTTTATCACTGCTCTCGCGCGTCTCTTCTTTTATCCTAAAGCATTTATACATAATAGCATTCAGCTACTTCTCTTCCCATTCTTTTGCTTTTTTCGTTTTTCTTTACTTGCTGTTTCTCCAATAATACTGCTCGAATAAATAAGTGATCTTTATTTATTTAAATCTTTGCTTATTTTTTTTTAATGTTTTTTACTTTAATTTTTTGTTACTGGAGGCGGTTTTTGCAATAATATTTTATCAGGTTGGTCCATTGGTAAAGCAAATTAAGATTGTACCTTATGTTTTAAATATAATATATTTTTTTCTTTACTGTCAAGGGAATGTCTATAAAGACTACAATTTAAAATTATTTTCGGATATTCAGAAAGTTGGGTAAAAAAGTTATAATGCACAATTGTTTTATTTTAAAAGGGAGTTATATTCTTTTTATAATTAATGTTCATAGTCCTTAAAATTTACTTTAATTTGATATATCACACTTACAGGTGAGACCAAAGGATTCTTAAGAAATAAATATTGTATTTATTGTTTCATTGTTTGAAAACGCAACAACAAAATTTTGTAAGAGTTTTCATTGCGAATTTCTTCTTATGATTGCTCCAGTTACTGGTCCGTCTCAAAAAAATATGGTTCAATATTTAATCATTAGATTGAAGAATTAAAATGTGAAATATTTTCTAGGAATTCTTTTAGAAGTAGTAAAAGTGGCAATACCTGTAATAACATTGCTAAAAGCAGTTATTTAAATCTTGCAAAAGACACAATAAACGTTAAATATCAGAAAGAGAAGTTTGTTGGCGTACATATAGGAAGAGGAATTTCCCTCACAGCTGTGTATATGATATAATAATTACATAAAATCGCGCATCGATTTGCGCGCTCTTAGGGGAAGATTTATTATCTTTTTCCTCCGTAATCCTTTTAAAATGCAAACCTGGTGATTTTGCAAGTACGTGACTATGGCTCTGCTTATACCATACGTATACTATCTGATACTTTGTTCCTTTGCCAGTGTATATCGTGGAATGTCGATTAGTGCATACACGAAACGCCAATCTGATGGAGATGCAATAAAGATCTTTAACTTTTGATAGTAGTGGTGGCTGCAGATGAGCAAAAATTACGAATTACGACTGGAAAAAAACAATACTAACAACTGATCGATGCCCAGATATACAGTACTGGCTATTTTACCGCAACTATAAAAAAATCGTAATTCATTAAAAAGAATGTTTAATCTTAAAAAAAATATAGCAAACTTTTAATAAATTACATGAAATTATGTTTCATTTCGACGTAAATAAACTTCTCGAATTCAAATTAGCAATATTGTTAACTAATTATAATTATTATTATTGAGTCTATTGCAATTACTATCATTGCTCCTAATTCAACGACTTGTACTCCGTATAATTACCGAGTGCAATTAATCAATAAATAAGAGTAAATGATATGTAAGTACCAATGGAAATTCCGTTTCCTGGTCTTTCCTTATTTATATGCACACGCTCAGACACATTCAATGTGCAAAATGCCGAGGAAAGAGAATCAAAAAGGAACCGAACCGTGTTAAACTTTACGAGGTTCCTCATGATTCCTCGCACACACACACACACACACACAAACACACATGCAAATAAGAGACAAAAATCGCGATCAATGTTAGTTTCAACGTGACTTCATGCGATGCATATAAATAAAACTTACACAATTTACTGTAAATTTCAATGTGCGACCTATAAAGATAGCGCTATGAGAACATCGGCAAATCGTTTCCTAGTGTCGTAAAAAGCGCAATTTGCTTTTGCCAAAGTGCGTTTGTTCCTTAATTTTGGGAAACTGAGTTTTACATGATACAGGGTGTTTGATTTAAAGCTAAATTTCTTGAAAATGTTTGTTAATATTGCAGAAGACTGTTTTTCTTAAGGACCCAATTAATTTTGAGATTGAGAATTATTTTTTAACAATTTTTATTTTATTTATAAAAAAATTCATAGAATACTTTATTTAACAATTTTGAAGTGAAAAGAAATACTTAATTTTATATTAAACGTTTATTGCGTCGAATTTTCAAATTAAAAGTCAAAATCAAATGCCCTGTAAAAATTCTCAATCGGTACATTTTAGGTACGAGTATTCAGCTGTAAAATAGTGAAAGCGATTTGTAACCACAAATCAATAACAATAATTTAACAATAAAAAAATTTAAACTTTACAAATTTCAATAAATGAATCTACTAAATGAAAACTAACAAAATTCTGCAAAGCTTCAATGAACAAAAAAGCAGGATATGAAAATTTTCGTACTATTTTTTGCATTCCTTTACTTGAATATGCAGTTGGCTTAAAATGAAAATAAAAGATGATATAAAGTAACCGGTTAAGTAACGTAACCAAGCGATATTCATGGCTGAATATTAAATTACTTTAACTAGTTTAGTGGAGCTACTAGTTTTACACCGAATTCGTTGAAACGCTTTTCAACGTTGACGCAACAGCGAAAAATTTATGGCTAATCCAAGCGCATATAATAAATTTGCTGTGCGATTTCATTTTTTTAAGTTTCTTTCTTCATTATTTTGCGGAAAACCGTTACTTAAATACACTTGATTGAGATTTATCTAAGCAAAAGTGTGATTAATGTAACGTAATCAATTATTGCTTCTTATGTAAGCACACTATTTGTTTGTTTAATTTATTAAATTTATTTGCGCAAGCAATTTGATTAATTTATTAAATGTCATTTAAGTTTGCTTATTATTATTATTATTTTTAATTATTTGATTATCAGCTAATTAAGTGTCTCTATAATACTTTTAGAAAATTTTCGGGTGTATTTACTAATAAAAAAGTAATTTTTTTAAATTAAAAAATGGGATTTTTATATTGAGTAAAAATGCAAACGGTCTTTTTGTAATAAAGTCATTAGGCTTATTAGGAAAATAATGCATTGTTTTAAAGAGATATAACTTTGTCTTTGGCTATTAAATAAATTTTAATAAATCTGTCTAGTAATAAGCTAGTTATGTGCATAATTTATGGATAGTTGATGAATAATAATTAACTACTCATACATGTGTAGGTAATTTAACTATCCGTTTTAAATTTATATAGTTTCAAATTTACATTAAAATTTATTTTAATAACTATTATTAAACTAAGTTATATTTAACTTAATTGTTTATTTAATTTTTAAACATAAAAAAGCATTACAAATAAATTTATAAACTTAAAAGAGTAAAAAATAATATTTTTTTTAATATAAATGAAAAAAATATCAAAAACAAATTATTAAATTAATTAAGAGAAGAAAAAAAGTATGGAGTCCTATATTTTGCAAAACTTTTGTAATTTAGTGGCTCCGTGACCCAAATATTCGATCGGCGTTGAATGCGAAAAGCAATAATACCGAACAAAGAGTAAAATTAATATCCCTCTGTCAGTTTTCATTATACGCACATCCGTAATACAGGCACTACTAATGCCGCAGACAATGAAGGCAAATAAAATAAAAAAGTAGCTATCTCAATCCGTTTCGATCGACCTACGCTTCTTCGGGACGACGAGAGAAAGAAAGAGCTTTGGAAGGCAAAAGCGAGTGTAGAGGCATCGAACGATGTGCATTGATGCACAATCATTTATAACGTTATACTTAAACGGATATTTCTTCTGTTCTTCCTCATGGGATGAATGATATGAAAGAGAGGCACCCCGAGCGTCATCCGTAAACTCTTCGGGAAACTTTCACGCCGCTTTTATTGCCCGTACCACTGACTACCATATTATTAATGCAAGCGTACACTATAAAGAACACCCACCGTTTGTTTATTCATACATATATGTATATATGTAGAGATAGTATGTGTGTGGATGCTGTATTGAGATCTGTTGCACATCGTTATTTTTATGAGCGAGGAGAAAATTCGGTTGTTCGATGCGCACCGCTGCGATTTATCATGAATTTTCATTTGAAAAATCGATTTTCGTGGGTCGAACTATATCTCTTAGTATATATTATTGCGCAATTGTTATTGCTATCATTAAAATAGATATCTTAACTGTTTTTTTCGAGATAGATATCTCTGCATATGATTTATATCAGAGTTTTATTATAATAAAATGTATATCACACTTGTAACGTTACATTTTTATCGTTTTTTCTTTAAAAAAAAAAAAACTTCTTGTGATAAACTTTGTTAATTTAGTTTATTTCTAAAATATAGGGAGACTTAAATATTTAAGTAGATAGAACTAATTATTAAAAATAATTTAATTAAAAATTAATTACAGAAATTAACAAATAATTGGAATCGGTCAATTAAGTTGAAAATAATTAATAACATTTGAACTAATTAGAATAAAGCAAAGTTTTAATTACTTTAAAGGTAATTAAAGCTTCTATTTTATTCATTAAATTTTGAGTTATTCTTCAATTTTATTATAAATAATAAGTTAGTACAATAAATTAAATTCCAGAAAAAAATCAGGAAAGTAAAAAAAAACTTTTTTTTACAGAAAAATTAAAGCACACTTAATCATCTGAAAGCTGTCAAAAAAATCACTTAAAATAACACATCACTTTTAAAATTATAAGCAAATTTAAAATTGTACTTTTTGATTTTGAGCGCCCCATTTAAAATACATTGAGTACTGCGTTAGTCAAACGAGAAAGATAAGTCAAGCGGCGCATCCGCAAAACACAAAAACTTTTGAACTAATAAAGATATTGCAATAATTTTAAAATATAATTTATTCTGCTATTTAAATTTTATATGCGAATATTTAATTTAATTGTAATTAATTAATAAAATACCCTGTATATAATCAAATAAGTATTGAAATTAATCCAAAGTTTAAAATAATCAAAGAAAGGTTAATTGGTTTTATTGGTCTGAAAATTTATCAAAATCTATTTAATACTTCTATTAATTTATGATAAAATTTGTAAATGAAATTTAGGTCTATCAGCGTCCAATTTTGAATTCATTGAAACATTAAAAAACATTAATATCTTTTCAACCAATTAAGATTTTTTTAAAAATTTTAATCTTATTTTATAGATAATAAATTCTTCTTTTCATATTTTTTACAATGTTGCTGTTAGTTTATATTAAAAAATAATATTGAAATTTACTTTTAAAACACCCAGTATATGATTAGAAAATGTATGAAATTAAAAATGAAAAACGTAATTAAAGGAAATTTAAAGAGTGTTATTTTGGTGAAATTATTGTATAAATCAAATTTATTATTTTTGATTTTATTGTTATATATTTAATTTACTATGCTATATATTTAATTTATGTATATAATTTTTAATTCTAGGATGAATGTGTTGCATAGAATGAATGAAAAATATTGCGAGTAAATGATAAGACGGATGATTGGGAAAAGTGTAGAAGTAGCAGTAAAACTTTTAGCAATAGGCAAAACGCAGTTTTTAAGGCTGTCTGTTGGAACCTGTAGAACAGAAATAAATATTTATCGAACTCACGCCGATATTTGTTCGTTTTTTTTTTCTTCACGTACAAGCAGCTGAAGAGAGGTTCCTATGCCACCGTGGTGGCGCCCGAAGAATCGCTCCAAATTAAATAGCGATTTAAATACATCGAAATTACGACGTAACATATCATTTCGAGGGCTCTAAAATACTTGAAAACCCGGAGACTTCAACGTTGCGTTAAACAATAAAACACCGAAAAACTTTAATAACTTTCAAACTAATTAAGACATTACAACAATTTTAGCTCCATTTTAAAGATTATTTATTTTTCTATTTAAATTTTATAAGTTAACAATTTATTAGCTTATAATTTTTATTTAAAAAAAAAGACCGATAAATAACCTGTATAAAATCAGAAATTTATATAAGACACCGCAAAACTTAAATAACTTTTGAACTAATTAAGATATTAAGATGATTATTATATCATTCCAAAGATAATTAAGCCTTTACTTAAAAAAATGTATTATAATAAAAATTCCAATATGCAATAAATCATGAAATAACAATTTCTATTTTTTATTTAGAATAGATTGCAATGTAGAACAATATTTTGAAATTTTAGCAATATATTTTCATTAATTAGTAAATTAACAGCAATAAAAAAAGTAATTAAAAAAAAATAAAAATAAAATAAATACAAAAAAAAGTAAATACAACAATTTGCTTGTATAATGCATAATTGAAAGCAGTAAATTTATGTGGGTTTTCAATTACATTATAAATTAATTCAATTTGTACTTTGATTAATAGCTTTTAACGTTTCCTTATTAATAACAATAATTACATAGCAAGAACCGTTAATTTCAATATGCCTAACTATATAGATGGCGAAATGTTTGCGATTCGATGCTCGAAGTCTATTGATGCCGAGATCGAATTGTATAATTTATGTGTACAGAGTGCAACCCGCAAGTGCAGACCTTGGATGTTAGACGTTGATAATAAGTAGTGCACCCTTAGGTTCTTAGCTTCTTTGAACGGAGGCTCGTTCCGAGAACGCGACTCACTTCATAGAAGAAGCACTTTTTCAGTTCAATACGACGAGCATTCCGTGCGCAACCTGCATATGGCTCTTCGTTTTTGCTATCGTCAAATTCTAGAAATTCATTAAGCGTGTAGATGCACCCGATAAGCCGTTGCAAAAATTTCGAATTCGATTGTCATTGTTTTTAATCAAATCCTAGCGATGCGATCGATGATTTATCATAATCATCATCTCTATCGCTCTCTACGCGCAATTTCTTTCTAACTGCATCCAGTAGAAATGAATAGGCCGAGAAATGTAATAATGATGATGTTATCAGCGACTAGTAACATTACAATTTTCTCGCTGATGAACAACAAACTAAAAAACAAGACAAAAAAAGAAAACAAATAAAAGCAACAGAACATTGGAATAATTAGTTGAAAAAGTGCATTAATTGCACGCCGTTTGATTTATTTGCTCCGCCGTATAAATCCCAGCTGATATTTACCAACAGTTGCTTACTCTGTAATCATTTAATTAATTACTTAATACCGTGCGTAAATCAATCATTTGCAAGGCTACTATTAGTGTACTTTATAAATTTATATTGAGTGAAAAAGCACGCTTATATTTTGGTCTTTGTATTCTTCTTTTTTACTTTTTTTTGTAGTTGTTTTTTAGTTGTCTTCAGATGAAATGTTTGCTTTTATATAATTTTTTTCTTCGATAAATTATTGGCGTTTCGGCGACGACACATTTCATTTCGGCGGCACGAATAAATAATATCGCGGCGGCGTGTGATGATTTACGACGCAGGATGCGTATCGGCACTTTTTCTGTGCACAATTATATTGTATTCGATGCTGGAAAAAAGTGCACGCAAATTGACCCCGATTTATTTTCGGTTTCCTCATTATGTAATAATCCGTACGCAATTCGCACTGCTCCCATTTATTGTGCATTTGCACATAAAATTTCGCTCGCGTTAACTCTGTCGATGTGGAACACTGAGAGGCGACATTTTTAGAGCTTTTTGAAAGTTTTAGCGTTTGCTTGCCGATTTCATAGACGGCGGAAAGCATTTTCGTTCGTCGCAACATTTGTGGGTTAATGTTGGCATTCAATTATTTACCTTGGTTTTTTATTCTACTTAATTTTTGTATGTGAACCTGTAAAAAAATTGTTTCTTTTGCTGAATTTTCAATTTTGCTTATAGGGAAATATTACTAAAGAAACCCCTTTTTTTCATTACTAAAGTGGATGCATTTAGAAATTTAAGTATTGATAAATCCCAAAAAATGACATAATTTTCTAATTTTGCTAAAAAAATAATTGATTTTTGTTGCATTTACAATAGTTATTATAAAAAATGAGTTTCACCACACCTATTTTTTTTTTATTAAGTAGGACATATCAAATGAAAGAACATTTTAGAGACTATAAATATAAATTATAAAAAGTGTAGATTCCATAAAAAAACTTAATTTGGAATTATAACTTTTTTATCGAACATGTTATATGCTTAAATAATTTTAAATTTTAGTTTTTACAGACATTCAGATAACAAAGAAGAAGAAAATTAAATTATATTAAATAGTTTAAGCACAATCTTACTTACTTCTACCAATGGACAAGATTACAGTACCTAGTAAAATTAGAAAAAAAAAATATTAAAAAAATTGTAATTTAAAAAATCAAAACAGTTTTAATGGAAATTAATTTATTCTTGTTACATAAATAAAATAACAATTCAAAAAAATACAAATAATAATTCCACATAAAAAAAAGGAATAATAATGCCGACATTTTAATTGCAACGATTAATAAAACAAGCGAAAACATTTAAAAAGCTGTCAGCTCGGCTTACGAAAATGAATCCTTTATATGCATCTGAGTAATAATTTAACGAATGCAGAAAGCAGAAGCCCACCTGGTTTCAGCAACATTGCCCTTGTCAAAATTTCAATTAATATCCGGCACGGGACATCAGAAGCGCAAAAACCAAAAGCCAGAAAGAAAGAAATTGCCAACATATTCGAATGAAACAATTTGGCGAAACAACAAGCGACACTTATAAATATTTGGGTTATACGCTTTGCGTTCGGTCGGGTCGAAGCAATTAATTAAAGTTATCGCGCGAGTTTTCCATACTTTTTTATTTCATTTTCGCTTCCTCGGTTCTTCTTTCTTCTCGTTGCGCTCTTGGTCTTCGGTAATATTTTCGCGCGTGAAATCATAAATATGTTTCTTTAGAGACGGCTCGACATTTACACAGCATCAACTACGGCAGCTCTTTGATAAGAGAGGAGTTTTGCACGTTCCAGGGAACGCTTCGCATCTTAGACCCGTGACGAATAAATTACATGTCGCGGAATTTCACTAAATATTAAAATGTAGCGATTATTTCTGCCCGGATTCAGTCAGTTCTACTTTCTTCTGGTTCATTCTGTGTGTTTATTACAGATTATGCGAATGGAATTTATTAAACAGATCATAGGAGAATAAAGTTTGCACTTTTGTCAATCATATAATCAAAATAATAGAAAATAATCATTACAATTTTTATAAATTTATCCAATTTTTTATCTGCAATATTTACAAAGTTGATATTAAACCGATGTCTTGTAGAAACCCAACACTTTACAAAAAGATTAAAAAGATAAAATGGTGCAAAATGCGCATCGATAAACAGTTCGGCTGATGATTGTAATAACTTAATGAGTTGTGCCCTGGAGGAACAATAAGTCAGCTTAACAAGTCGGCACTCTGCGCATACGAAAATTGCATTTTCGAGATGTATGTATAATAACAACAATCGATGTTAAATTCGCGCCATTAGTACTTTTTCGACGGATTTTCCGTATCGATGCTATGTATCTATATAGGTGATAAATACATGTTGGCATCTGTACGTACAGGCACAGTACCATCGAGTTCTTCGTCTTTCGAAGTGCAACCACCAGTGGTGGAAGAGAGCAACCAACGCACCGACAACGCGTAAATTTCTCGTATGGGTTGACGGATCGGCGAAGAAGTCCGTGAGCGACAGAGCACGCACATACTTGTACCATACACAAATGCAAAATTGACCATTATAAAAGAACCGTTAAATTACACCTCGTTATTTTCATTCACTTAACCGAAACCGGCAATCAACTCGGCCGACCCTTATCCTAAAAGTATATCGCGTGGTTGTCAAATAAGTAACACACACAAAGAGCAATAATGAATAACTGCTTGCTTCAATATTTAAATAAGGCGAGCATTTCTGTTCCCTATTTACTTTTTGTTTCTTCTTTGGTTTCATTTATACTTTAATGTCAATTGTTTGCCTCGGTAAATTCAAAAAAGCTCTAAAAACAATTTTTTCTTTCTTATTTTATATTTACATATAGTATACTGGGTATTGCACTTTCCTGATTACCATAGGATAACTTTATTTTTTTCCTGCTTCCCATTATTATTTTTCCTAAATTCGAATACTTAGGTGGTTGTTTTCAACGAGGAGGGCGCGAAATTCAAAATTTGCGATATTTAACGGGCTGCTAGATGCAAAACTAAAAATGTTACGGGCTTCAAAAAAATGTTAAAAGATACTCCTCATGGAATACTTCCACTTAAGTATTTTAATTTTAGGAGGAATTATAATGTGGAGCAGGAAAACAATAAAGTTTATTTCTCATAGTAATTCCCTATGGTTGAGTGCAATACCCGGAACATTAATTAATTAAAAATTCCCAAATTTGATTTCAAAACTTTTTAATTATTTTAACGTTGCCCACTAATCAGTGGCAAATAAATTCGTGGTTATTATTATCAGCGATGCATCTTATGTCGGAAAAAGAATAAAAGCTTCGGCTATTAATAGCGTTACGAAATGCAACAAAACGAATTGATATTTTTTCGGTTGT
Organism: Holobus sp. GC000080; assembly: GCA_030556065.1. Taxonomy (NCBI): domain Eukaryota; kingdom Metazoa; phylum Arthropoda; class Insecta; order Coleoptera; family Staphylinidae; genus Holobus; species Holobus sp. GC000080. The sequence goes on along the minus strand of JASKGO010008630.1, from coordinate 6,447 downwards.
CCGTAGAGAATTATCGAAGCGCACACAATTAATCACTTAATTTCCCATTTACGATTCGGTAATGGTGGTCAATTATTGAGCAACAAAATTAACAATTATTATAGTATTAACGTTCGGTCGCGCAATGCATGGGAACTGGGAGATAATTCTCCCCGATTCGTTTTGATTTTCGTGTCGCAATCGATTGATAATAGTTACATTAAGAAACTGTAATGCCGATAATAATTTGCGGCTTCGGGATCGTATTTACCAGGGCGTTAATTAAGGTTAATAAACCTCCGAGATGCATATCGGATTGCGAATTTCTATTGTCAAATGTAGCGCACCACTCTTTGCACTTCATATTAATCGCATATAACGTTTTAAAATCGATAAAATTACACATGCGTTCCACTTTACGCTGCAACGTGTGATGTAAGCTTTGATTTATTGGATCGTAAAGTGGAAAAATCGCTGCACCTTACAATAAGAAAACCAACGGTTTCGTTTTATTTCGCCAATAATAATAATATCCATATGCAAATTTTGACAAGTGCGCTTAAAGTTCTTATTTCTTTTCTGGACCTCTTTCCTTCGCTGCATCTCAAATAGATCCTTTTGCATGGCATTTGCATCGAATCAGGGTTAGCAATGCTTTTAATAATTTTCTCTTTGCGGAATTTACATTTGTTTTTCTTTTTTCAGTAAGTTGAACGGAATTCTTTGGGAAAAATTAATGTCCCTTGTTAAAAAATAATAATTTTTTAACTGTAATGACCAGCAATTCATCATTTAAGTAATAAAATATGTAATTACGGTATAATGCTGTAATATTTATGTGAATTTAAAGTTTTATTAATTGCACTACGCAGCACAAAAGTGTTTGGTTACCATAAAATAAATAAAAAATCATCAAAATTCCATAAAAGAAAAGAATACAGTAATTTATCAAAATTAGAAATTTTTGCTTCAAATAAATTCTTTTACTTATAATATTTCAACATAGAGCTACTAACGAAAATTTCAAATTAAATTCAAAATAATAAAAAAATGCAATATTTAATTAATTGTTATTGTAAAAATTAAGCCGTCCTGGCGCAATGATAGGACGTTTTCAAAAATAATCCCGTATAGAGGAGGCAGATCAACTAATGTCCTTTGATCCTGCGGCGACAGACTCAATTAACTAGTAGACTAAACTGAGATAATCACGTTCAATGAATATATGTATACTTATATTATACATATATAGATATATATATACTATGTATGTGTCTTAAGAAATTATACACAATGCCGCATGCAAATAATAACGTTATGACGACAGGTAATTACACCGATTGCTCTCTTATTTCTGTAAATATGTCTCCTTCTGAAATATCGCCATCTAATCGTCTTAAATAACTCGTACCACTACACATGAAGACCTGTATAGAGGGTATCCTGAATAAATATCAAATTTGTCAAATATTTCTTCCTTGAGAGTCTTTTAATAATCCTTGAAATCAATTAAAATGGATAAAAAAAAGTATACAAAATAATTATTTTGTTTATCTAATTAATTTTGTAAATTACTGAGGAATTAATATGTTTGAGTCAAAATTGGTGTTTTAATTGTCAAAACAAAAGCTATAATTACATTTAAAGAAACAATAAAATATTTTTTTGAAAATCAAAGAAAAATCACTGAAATTATAACTCAAAGAAGAAATATGTTAAACAATATGTAAAAAAAAAATGAAAAAAAATGACAGTTTCGTTTTTGTAATTAATTTTGCAAATAGCTGAAGATGTAATATACCAAAATAAAAACTATTTCTTTAATTAACAGAAGATTCAATTAAATTTAATTAAACATCAAAACAATTATCTGAAAATCTAAGACAAATCACTAAAATTATAACTCAAAAAGGAACTATCTTAAACAATATGTTAAAAAAAATTTAATTTATTAATTTTATTTTTCCAATTAATTTTGCTAATAACTAGCGATAAGATATACAAAAATCAAAATTGCAATATCAATTAACAAAAGCATTAATTAAACTTATTAAAACCTCGAAACAATTTTCAGAAAATCAAAGAAAAATCACTGAAATCATAATGCAAGTAAGAATTATGGTGAACAATATGAAAAACCTTCAGTTGATAAATCAATTCTTGAGCAAATTGAATTCACTATATGCTTTTTAGCCTATGAATAACGATTTGCAATTAATCACTGACCGTTCGAAGCATCCTGTATATGTATCCGATTTGATAGGATACAGATTATGGATGGGATGGACGCGCATAAAATTTATGATTATTATTAGAAAATAGATTTATAGGCGAGCGAGTGCGCGACGTTATAATTCTTCTAATTTATTAAGTTGTACCAACTGGCCGGTATTTGCAGATTAAATCGCCGGTAATTGGAATTTCATACAAGAAATTGTGAGATTTCACGCAGATACATCGTCTCTCGTTGTAAGTCGGAGCACTGCTTTATTGCCACCTTTATCTCTTCCCTTGCGCTCCGCATCTTCTATTGCCCTTTTGCCTTCTTCGTCATCTCTTCTCCCATCTCTTCTCCCGTCTCTTAATACTTCGATAGTATACTTTTCTATACTTGAACTTTAGTTGCAAGTTTTCTACGTTTTATGTTGCGAACTCTTTTTTTTTTTCTTTCTTCTTCTCTCTTCTTACATCGCATTATCTTATAGTAAGAGAGACTGTAAATACTTATAAGTAGATACTAGTTGACGCTTATTTTCCAATAAATAAAAATTCCTCTGTAATTATTTACACTAATAAATTTGCCGTTTATTTTATTTAAAGATCTAACGTGAATTCTGTCGGCTTTATATCTGTTTTGTATCCAGTTTGTATTTGAATTTATTGACTGTTTTATTTTATTTGAAATTTGGTTTTCTTTATATTTTATAAAAATATTTATATTTCGTTACGTTTGGGATTTGTAATTAAATGTTTCTCAATGTGAAAAATATGTTGCAAATTCTGCAAAAATAGAATTCCTCAAGAAATCTTCTAGCAAACATTTCATTCTTTCTTTTTTTTTAATTTAAGTTGCTGGGAATTCATTAAAGAAAAAGGATTAAAATCCTAACTGCAACTTCTAAAATATAATTATTTGTTTAATGCGAGTATAACCGTACAATAATTAAACACAAGTTTAAAGCAAAGCATTCATTATCTAAATTTATTTAATTATCCTTGGGAATAGGCGTAAAACCGGACATATTAAAAGGCTATGCATAGTCAAATATTAAAATGTACACAAATAGCAAAAGCAATGAAAGACAACCTAAGTATAAATGCATTTACATTTAAAGTAGATAACATAGTTTAATCATAATAAGCAATAAATCTTGATTAGAGAAAAAGGCGATACATAAACTTCGTGAATTGTCTTAACGTATTTAAACAATAGAGAGATAATTTGTAAAACATAATGCTCCAAATGGTTCTAATATGAAATATTATTACAACTAAATAACCTTTATACAATTAATATCTCTATATTCATACATTGAAATGTTTTCGTAAGATGTTTCGCAGTAATATTTCCAATGTATGCTAATTTCCCAAAGGCATTTTAAACTTTTCTCCTTCGAGCATTATTGCAACCAATAAATTAATAAATCTATTTTGATCTGTACAGTTATTGGCTTAAGAAATCCAGAGTTTGCACATGACACATCTGAAGATTTTCAGATTTTCATCAAATGATTTTCCGACTGAATTTCCCGTTTCCTATGAATACCACATTACCAGGAATGGTAATTACAAATCAAACAAATTGGTATCGGGAATATTAATTATTGCACCGTGTAATTATCGGGTTTATTTGCTGTGTGTGTGTGCGTGTGTGCATTTGAGTGTGCAAAATTGCAAAATAAGATATTGCAAAATAAAGAAAGAGATGGATGATTTTTAGATGCTAGACACGTCAATGGATTATTAATGTTCCCCATGGACATCCCACCTTGCGCTTTACATTGTACGCTCTTGTGCTGGGAGACAGTTTGCCCATGGGCGCCATCGCCATGTGAGACGAGGAAGAGATTTCCTCCGCAGCGGCGTCCAAGAACGCAGACCTTACGAAACTCACTCCGAGAATAAGATGCGCAAGTTTTATATTTATTGAATATAACATGCTTCTTATTATATGGAAAATATACTGCCGCGGATACTTCAAAAAAGAAAAAAAAACCTTTTATACAGTTTGTATTTAAATTTTACACAAATATTATATTTCACTTAAAAATTTGAGAATAATTTTCCGATAAAAATTCTTTTTTTAGTTGCTTTACATGTTTTCCTTCTAATTGAATTTAGTTTGCGGATGGGTTGCCAGCCATTTAATCAATTAATTGCTATTTCTTCTGTCGCAAATTACGTTGATCAACAAAATGTTAACTTTTTTGTGAAAAAAAAAAACTTATATCAAATTTTGAATATACAGATGCAATCAAGCAATAATATAAAAGAAAAAAAAAGGCACATCAGGCATCCTTGTGATATCGTACTATGGTTACCATTAAAAAGAAAGTTTTTTTTCTCTAAGATCAAGCAAGATATCAAAAATTTGATAATTTTTTTTTGGTGACATTTTAAAATATCTATTTGGAACAATTATTTCTTTTTTTTTTCAGCTCAAATAGTTTTCTTATAATTAATTATCAAAATTTATTCTATGCCAAATAATTTTCTCAGAATAAAAAAAATTCTGGATACTTCGAGAACCAGGACACATATCCGATTTTGGTAAACAGATATAAGTTGGGTGTAAAATTCTACCTATTTTAGTCCATTTAACTGAATCTCTATCTTTAAAACAGTAGAAGTTACCCATATAAGTGTTGGGAAAATGGACCTACAGCTGTCACAAAAAAGTCGGACGTGACTGAAACAAAACTATATTTATTTATGAAGATGGTCCAACAATCAAAATAATCATTACAAAGTTCGTGTGACAAAAACATTCATCGCCCGTGTTATCAATCAAACAGTCCACATTTCAAACTTTGGCAACACCCAGTATAAAAACCGATTACAAACTTTGTGCGAGCATCAGATGTGAATAACAATAAATACGCGCGATAGTTGCCAGTATTTAGTTTCACAATGATACCAAACTTATTGTCATCGTAAAGCGTTTTATTTCGTCGTCTGCACACTTATTGTTTTCTTATAACAGTAATAAAGCTGCTTCGCATCTCTACGTTTAATTGTATCTTTGGATCCAGCGCTGGGAATTAATTTCCTTCAAATGTATTTAATAAGCGACTTTAAATGGTTCTTCTGTGTGTGTCCTTTACGACTTTTCCCTTGGAGGTTTAAGGATTCCATTTGATATTTGCAATTTATGAATATCGCATATGAATTTACGTAATGGACGCAAAAGTTCAGTGGCTTTCTATTATATGTCGAAGATTCGCTTCGGATAAGGTCTAACAACAACGAAACACTGAGAGGTACGCCTGCTAGACAACATATAAATTTATAAGTGCATAACATAATTGATAATGAATGTTTCGTCCGGCATTCCAACTAGACTCACTCTTTTGTCCTGTTTAAGTACCTTGTGGAAGTCCATGTATTCTAAATGATTGCTTTGTTTCATAACGAGGAAAAACTACTACTGAACTTGCTCAACATTGCGCTTTATTATGGTAAAACTTCTGTATCCCGGTTTATTTTATTAGTTTTCAAAAAAAAAACAGCTAAAGGTTCGATTTTCAGGCAATATATGATTAAGTCATATTTGGTCACCATGTATATTAAAAATAATCTGAAAATTTTAATGGTATGAAAATGTTCTCTCTTTGGATGTTTTAATCCTGTATAGATAAATTCTACATAAATTCAATATCACAAATAGGCATTCAAACATCGTTATTATAAATAATCTAAATAATGAGCCCCCGTGAGTCGCAATAATAATTCAAAGTCCTTTAAAGAGTCCTTAAAGAGCAGACAATTCGTGATTTAATTGAATATGCGCCTTTATTACAAAACACCAGTAGTATATTACGACAACGTTTCTTACGGTCAGTTTTATATATATGTATACATACAGGGTGTCCCAGCGAAAAGTATCCACCCGGAATAACATGAAAACAACTCATTTTAAGAAAAATCCCTGAGACATGTCAATTTTTGTTGTTAGGGGGACATCTTTTGGAATATTTCGATATGGTGTAACAGTCACCCCCTGCCCCCCAGGGCCCCCGACTTAAAAATCTTAAATGGCATGGGGGTCGAGTGAACCCTTATTTTAAAGAGAATCTTTTTTTCAATATTTTAGTGAAAACCGCATTTAAATTGATTCATTAGTTTTGTTGTAATTAATTAATGAAATTGAAGCAAATTGCCCAGTTCCCCTTAAAGTATTAATGTTTCCATGGTTACGAAGTTATTATTGTGATCTGAAAACAAGAGGAAATAGGCAATTTCCATCAA
>JASKGO010008627.1:0-13512 GCA_030556065.1 Holobus sp. GC000080 | reverse complement strand
GTGATGGGGATGCCTACCCAAACACCACTACCCATATCTTGCCGGCCGTGGGGATCGAACCCATGACCACCGGTATAGAAACCGAGAGTTCGGACCACTGAGCCACGGGCCCGGCTCTACTAAAAATTAACATAAAAATTTTATTTATGTTTATTTTATGATAAAATACAAAAAATTACTTAAAATCTATTTCAATTTAATGAAGATATCGAAAAAGGGGAAATTTTAAATAATAAAAATTTGCTTTTTTAACAGTGGTAACTACTCTGAACAATAAATAATAGTTTAAATGAATTTTATTTTGATTTACTTTTTGTTAAATGATTTTGTCCGTACATTGTTCCACATTTTTCATAACTTCATAATTTCATAACTAAAAACGGTGTCCAAGGCAACAAAGATAATGTTTATTAAATGATGACATCATTTTAAAATCAGGGCAATAAATTTAAAAAATAGATTCTAAGGGCTTTTCCCAGAATTTTCAAAAGTAATTAATATTTTAAAAGTAGATATTGAATATAAAAATAAAGATATAAAAAAATCAAGAAATTTTTTAACGAAGAGGATAAAAAAGTAATATCTGTCCAATTAAAAATCAAAGTTTTAGTACTTGAAAGCAATCAAACTTTGAAAATTCACTTTAAAATTTTCTTCGTAGTATTTTTCTTTCGTTACCTTTGAATTTGCTAATTGTCTCTTTGATATAATAAATCCCAAAATTCTTTTCATTTAATTTAAAATTTGTGGTCACAGTGACTTTTTAAAAGTACCTTTAAATATTTCTCTATCTGTAAAAATAATTTTTTTGTCTTTAAAAAACATTTAATAAATTTACAGAATGCACTATTTTGTAGCATTTTAAACAGTGCTTTTAAAATAAATAATATAACTATGACTTTTGCACTTAAAACATCAATGTTGAATTATATTTCCAAGAAATGTACGGAACAGATATTTCCTTTTGTATATAGATTTTGAAACATTTTCCATTAAAAACTAAAAAAAGTCTCTTTAAAAAAAATGAAGAAATCTTTTTACTTCTAATTTAAATTCTTAATTAAAATTAAGTTTTATCAATTATTATAATTGAAAATAATCGCTGAAATTCAATTTAATAAATAAATTTTCTAATAAAATTTGATTTGTAAATTATTTTTGATTCACCGTTTATTTGCTGCTTTTTTTCAATTTAATTTAAACAAATTTAAAAGCAGAAATTTGGAATTAATTACAAGTTATTATCATTTTTACGAGAAAACAAAATTAACCAAATTCAAAATTAGTAAGTTGTGAAAAGCACCTGCAAAAGTAACTACTTCCTAACTAACAATAAAGCAGAAAGCAGCGCATCTGATGTTGATGAAGAAGAAGAGAAAAAAGTGCTGTTTTTCCAGAGTAGTATATAGTCAGTGTATAGTTGTTCAGCTGAACTTTCGGTTTTATAATTATGTATGGATGAGTGTAGTGAATGTATGTAATGGTGGACCCCCCGAGGGGGCAATCATAAAGGTCCAGGCGCCTTCATCGAGACCGCTCTGTTATTAGCCGCTTCCTCGCCCTCCAACCCACCCTATTATATTATTATTATTACATGTTTCCTCTTCATCATCATCATCATCATCATCATCTTCTTCTTCTTCTACTTCTACTTCTTCATGGTACTTGGTACTGGTCGTCCTCTTCTGCCTGCTCTTATGATGCGCTGCGTTCGTTTCGGTTCGATCTTCCTAGAAGTGAAAAAGACTGACCGACCGACCGGCCGGCCGGCTGGTGGCTTGTCTTCAGCACCGCTCTCCCTATACAACTAACTCTCTCGGTCTGATAGACGGTTGCGTTGCGTTGATCTGCTGTTCTTCAGCAGTTCAGCGTGCCGTTGGATAGTGGATAAGTCCGAAGAGCCGACCGACGACTTATAATCATTATTAGAAGAGCCGACCGGACAAAAATGCTACAGCCAGCAATAAAGAGGGAACATGTGTTGTGCGGTCACGCTCAAACTCAACTTCTTCTCCTTCTTCTTCTTCTTTTAGGTACTTTATTTCACTTCTTTGTCGTCTTTGGTGTTCTCTCGCTGTTGGTACATCTATTGATGGTACCCAAGATACCTTTTGTTGTAATAGAAACGCACCAATGTGTGAATTTGTTATGCTTTTTCTGAAAATTTGGAATTTTTCAAGAAGAAAAAATGTACAATGGGAAAAAATGAATGATTTCTAAGTAATGTTTGGTTTCTATATTTGCAGTTGAAAAAATTGAGCGCTCTCTTTGAATCGAAATGCTCTCCGTTTTTGCGTCTATTCGTCTGCTCCTTGTACATTCCGTTGTGTTCCGACCACGTCCCGGGGGCGGTTCCTGCTTGCAAAGGACTCTGCGAAGAGGTGAATCGCGATTGTCAGGATATCCTGCTGCAAAACAATTTTTTGCAACTCAATTGCACAAGGTAAGGTCACTTTATTGATCTAATATTTACAAAATAAACCCTTTAAAGTGATTTTTTGTAATTCAGAAATCTCTAATTTTATTTGGCAATATAAAAATATAAAAACAAATTACACAATTACGTTACAAAATGAGTCCAAAGTCAACTTTTAAAGACAAATGTTATGGTTGGAAACTCAAATGCATTAAAAACATGCGCAGTAGCCATTAATTTGTATCCTTTAGTTACTTTTGGTAACTTTTTGGTGGTATTAAGTGTCATCATAGTCAATTGTTTTCTATCTACCAAGAAATGATCCAAGCCATAGAAATAATGGACCAGAATAAGTAGTTATTGTATTTTTATCATTATATTAACATTCTTTTGAAATTCGATCGTCTTAAATTGATTAAAACTGTCAATTTTTTAGTTTATTAATGATCAGCCCATTCAGTTTTAAATTGTGTATGGTTATGTTTAGGTTAATTAAATATTTTGTCGTTTATTAGCCAAATAAGTTTTCATTTCTAATCTTATTGATGATCTTACTGATTCTCATAGAAATGCCAAAAGTTAACTTTATGTTCAGTATAGATAGTCAAATTAAAATTATTTAAAACTTCTTTAAAAGGAAGAAAACCCACAAAAAATCAATTATCATTTCTAATGTTATTGATCTTAGTGGTCCTCCTAGAAACGCCAAAAGTTAAATTTATCCACAGCATAAAAAGTTAAAAGTTAAAATCATTTAAAACTGCTTTAAAACGAAGAAAACCTACCAAAAATCAGTAAAAAAAAACTTAAATAATATTCCAACTATTTTTTTTTAAATTTTAGTTTTCCGGAACCACCGAACTTGTGCATGCAACACCCGCCCGAAGACGAAATCCTGCACAACGTTCTTCTGGACGAACAAATCACCTACAAATGTCCCGCCAACACATTCAAAGTGGGCACCAAGTGCATCAACGTGAAGACCGCTTTCAATCCGCTGAGCGATGACCGCACCGTGGCCCAATCGTGGATACTGGTGTGGTCCGTCATCGCGCTGCTGATGATCTCCTTCGCTCTGCTAACATTCGCCATGCAACCCAAACGCTTCCGATGGCCGGCCAGACCGATCCTCTATCTAACATTGAGCGGAATGTGTTCCTGCATAATCTACATCGTCCAATGGACCCTCAAGCGCAGCGTCGAAGAGCAACGCTACGATAAATGGTGCCTTCTTTTGGCCTTAACGCACACCTACTTCGAGTTCGCCTTCGCCCTGTGGTGGAGCGCCTTCAGTTACATGTGGTACCTGAGCGCGTCGAAGGAATGGTCCACGGAAGCCATCGAGAGCGTGGCTCCCAGGACGCATTCGCTGGTGTGGAGCCTCTCGGGAGTGCCCATCGTCTACATCTTGGTCTTCAGCAGTGTCAGACCGAACTCGCACACCGGCTACTGTCAGTCTTACAGCCTGGTGCTAACAATGTTCCAAGCACTGATCGTCCTCGGCGGCATCCTGCTGATGGCCCTTGCGTGGAAAGGCTTGCAGAGGGTGCGTTCGGTACTTGTGGATGCCGGACGCTCGCCCTACAAGTTGGAGCGACTGATCTACAGACTTGGCGTTATAAGTTTAGGCATTTCCGTGCCGTTGTTGGTGACGATTTTTAGTTATTTCGCGGACTCGTTCTACTTTCAATTGGTCGGAGTGTGCTCGCGCTTTCTTAGTATTGTTTTTTCCACGCTGTGGGTCTTCTCCTACAAGACGTTTCGCAGTTGGAACAAAATTCTTAAGCCTCGCATCAGTATAGGCAAGAGACCGGTTACGAAAGTCTAAAGCTTCAGGGGATGCTTTTTCTTATTGTCTGTGATATTAGTTTATAAGACTGTCAGTATTAGTCAGTGTAATATTTTTAGCATTAATAAAAATGTTGTATTTATAATGAAAAAGGCGTTTTTATATTAAGTTTTCGGTTAATTTTAAGCAAAATTAATACAAATTTGTAATATTTATAAAAATACTTAAGTATTTATTGCAAAAGTCAAGCTTTTTTTTAAAGAAATTTAGGTAAATTTGTATTTTAAATTTTCAATTGGTTTTAACTTAAAATTGACTGCCATTTGTTTCATATTTTTGGTAAATTTATATAAAAATGAAAACTTGTAAAAGCGCTAAATTTAACTTTTTTCTAAAGACAATAATATTGCAATAAATACTAGAGGAAGAACAAAATAAATCGATTTTTGCTTAAGCAATAAAAAACCTATATTAATAACAAGTAATTCAAATGGTATCTACTTTCTTCATTGTTTTTTAAAATCATTTTTACAGCGAAAATATAGAGGTAACAACTTAAAAACAATAATTTTAGTGAATTATTGCTAATAGCTGGAAATAGCAATAAAAACAATCTTTTTATTTGTTTATTTGTTAAGTAGGCATCATGAAAACCAATCCTAACCCTTCATAACCTACTTTATATGAATGCGACTTTAAAATTGTTGAAACAAATGGAATTAATTTATAGAGAGGACTGGAACCGCGCCGGAATAGTGATAAAATGCACAAGAGCATTTTATTTTGATATTACAATGTTTTTAATTACTTTGGTTATCTAACAACAGAAAATTTTACTAAACGATATTTAAAAGAAATTTGAATTTGAAGCTTTGAGGGCTCAACAAGCAATCAGTGACCTCTATTTATGGCAGGTTAAAATGACAAATTAGCAGGGTACTGTAAAATTTATAATTTGTAAAACTTACTAACCTCAATTCCCATTGTTATTACTGATTTTGCTGCTTTTCAACCATTTCATCTCCACTCTAATAAACAGTAAAATTTACAATTAACTAATTTCCCCGAAAATGCTTCGACCGAAAGCCCTATCGCAAGTTCTAGGCCAAGCAAATACCGGCGGAGTAGAAAATACTCTGTAAGTATCTAAAAAAAAATACTAAAACTAATATCCTCTCGACTGAAACCATTGTAAAAAACCAATTTAAGGTTACTGAATCCTGAAGGAGCCCTGCTTGCCTACAGCGGTTACGGAGATAACGATGCCCGTGTGACATCAGCGATAGCGAGCAACATTTGGTGCGCCTACGAAAAGAACGGCGTCAATGTGTTCCGCGAAGATCATCCGCACATCATTCTCATTGAGTGCATGGAAGGCCGCATTGCCATCACGCAAGTGGCTCACTTACTCCTTTGTCTCTATGCTAGAAACAATGTGGGCTTCGGGATGCTGAAGGAGAAAGCCAATGCACTGGCTTTATACTTGGAAGGACCGCTGAAACAAATTGCAGCTTCCTGATTAAAACATTCTTAAATAGATTATTAGCTGGAATAGATTATTTTGTTTATTGATGTGCATTTTTTATATCACAAAAATCTTTTTCATTATTGTAAATACTTGAAATTATTTTCTTAGATTTGCTTTTAAAAAATTGTTTTTTTTATTATTAATAAAAATCAATTAAATAAAATGTTGGTAATTAATTCGTGTTTATTATTGCGTGAAATGGAAACCATTAAGTCGAATTGTAATGGAAGAGAATGCATTTAAATTATTTTTTATTTTGTGGTTGCATTATATAATTTGTTTCTACATTAATTACGGTGGCAAAACTAATTGAAAGATAATTACCGTACCTTTGTACCTTAAGATAGTAATATAACAGTAGATTATACAATAAAAAATAATATTTCACAGTTTAATTTATCTGCTTATTACTTATTACTTGATTTCAATTAATGGAGCACCCTGTATAGAAAATTATGACAATTTATTTATATAACCAGGGGCGTAGCAACTGCAACATCAGTAATCCCACCATTTATATCACTAATCCGAGGTGTCTTCATGCCATATGAAATGAAGGTTGACAATGTATTTAATTTCTGTAAAAATATGTAAAACAGGAAAATAAATAAGAAACAATAAAACAGAAGTGAAAAATTGCCTATTTTTAATAATCTATTTAGAATTTTAGCTACGCCACTGGCAAAAAACAAAATTTTTGTTGAAGGAACAAGGATTGCAAATCAGTCATTTTTTGAGAAAGCAATATCTGTAACATTTGTTTTTACTAATATATTAGACCTTGATTAGTTTTTCAATTATTTATATAAGAAATATAGCAGCTGAGGTGGCTGATAATATTAAAATAATTAAAAAAATTAACAAAGTTACTGTGTATATACTGTTGCCTATATTAAAAGAGTAATTTATATTTTAAATTCAAATTTTTAATGATTTGTTAGATTTAAATAATTTTTTTTACAAATAATTAAATATTAGTTATTAAAATTACAGATGTAATAGAAGTTGGGAAAACTTTCTTTAATCAATAAAATTTAAAAAAGCTTAAATTAAACCTTAAAAGTAACATTCGCGCTCTGATTTTGCTATAAAATTAATAACTAATTAACAATAATTATTGGTAAAATTCTCCATATTAACCAAATATACAATCTACTAAAATTTGTTGATGAAAATAGTCTTTTTTTAACTACTTGCCGATGATTTATTACTAACAATCAATATTCTTAAAAAAGGAATTCCCAAAGATCATTAAATTTTTTTTTTATTTTTTTTTTGAATTTTGTATTTTGTCTTGTTATGCCAAGACTAATTGTATTTTATCGATATGAACAATTTAATTACTATATTATTGTACAGGGTGTTATTTTAATACTTTTTTTTCCATGACAAATAGTTTTTTTGGAATAAAATAATCAAAAACGTCAGTTTTTTAGGGATTATTTGAAAAAGGGGGCGACATTTTTGTAAACGGATATAAGTTGGTGGTAAAATTCTGCCCATTTTTGTCCATTCAACCGAATTCAAAACTGAAAAAAAACCTGTAAAGTTTCCCATAAGCGAGTTGAAAAATAGGCCACCCTGTATATTTTGCGTTTAATATAAGCAATTGAAAGGAGCAGGCGCTGTCTGCGGTTGCCCTTAGCAACTGAACATCAAAACATATGACTACCCCAAGCTACTACAAACAATCTGCAAATTTGTGGTTATAAAGTGCTGAAGCAGGAAATATCTTCCGGAAAGAAAAGCCGAAAAGTGCAAGTCTTCACAGCGATTCTAAGAGGAACAGAGAAACCGGAGCATATAATGAGACGGTGGAAGAACAGAACACAAGGTAGTAGTAGTAGTAGTAGTAGTAGTAGTAACAGTAGTAGTAGTAGTAGTAAGCGCGAATAAAGCGCTATTTGGAGAGTAGAAGCTATCTAGTGCCGCATTTAGCGTTTAATAGCAGACGGAATCGAGCAAGAAGAGTGCGTTGAATGTTTCGTTGTTTTTCGTTTTTCGGTAGCCGCGCGCGCGAGATAATGAAAGATCGATCGCCTCGTAACTGAAAAGGACACTTTTTGAACTTTAAAATATTATTATTATTACCGCAACATTACGATAAAGCGCATTCGATATAAACGTGACCGCGTACTCTATATCGATTTACTTACTGTACGTAAATAGTAATTCTTAGATGTTCCAGTGGCTTAGTACAAAGTGCGGTGCTGGATTCCAGAATTAGGTGAGTTCTTTTTTTAGAACGCGCTTTTAGTTTTCATTTTATTTTCGTTTTAACTTAAACATACAAGAAATTAATAAAGCAAAGCAAATGCAATTTTTACCGAGTTTCAATTGGATTTTTTTGCTTTTTGTATGGATTGCGCGGTTTGTTTCCGCGAAAAAAAGAAAAACCTTAAAACTTTGAGAGAACCGTTGGAAAATATAAATATTACGCAAAATAAAATTGATAAAACTGCAATAATTAATTGGCGGTTTTAAGTGACGACTAATTAACTATATGTTGACGCCGAATTTCGTCATGTAACTTCGTGCAATTTATGCAATTCCTGTTTTCACCAATATAAAGGTACAATAATTTATTTTTATTTAAAGCAAAACTTAAAAATTAGCATTTTAGGCAAATCGACTTTATTTAACTTTCGCAATGCATAATGCACAATAAAAAAACCGGTGAAAATTAGAAAAGTATGTGCAGTTCGAAAGGAAATTACTAAATATTTGCAATGTGCAACATTGCAGTTGCAAAAGATCGAGCGCGCATCAGTTAAAGTGCAAGCAATTATTTTGATTTTTGTTTTCCGCAATTTTGAAACTGTTACTATTATTATTCGTAATTTGATAACTTAATAATAATATAATATAACTTAACTAAAATGCAAACCATTGATTCTTCTTCTTCTTCATCAGTGGAAAAATTCGAAAACAATCGATCAACTGTTTGTGTTTGCATCGAAAGTCGCGGGTTATCTATCGCTTAGCAACGGACGCCTCAACAAAAAGCGACAGGATTACTGCAAATAAGATTAAATTTATTTTAAGCTCATCCGTGAAACAAATACATTTTATTTACGCATGTACTCATATAGGGTGACCAATGAAATGGTAGTCTACATAATTAAAATAATAAATTAATTTTCATCGAAATTAAAAAAAAAAAAATATTAGGGATTTTAGAGGATGATCGCATCAAAGTAGGCCATGAGAAAGCCATTGATAAAGATATGCAACCATCGACCATCGACATGTAAAAATAAATTTTATTTGGGATTTTTAAGTTCGATCAAAGTAGGCCATGATAAGGCCATTGAAAATGATATGCAACCACTGAATAATATTATATTTTCTAAATTCTAATTTGAATAGAGTGCTGCGATTTTTTTGTTTTATGCATAACCTTAACTGATTGCTATTAATTTCATTTCAACCTATTCAAGGCCTTCTAGAAGCATTTAAAAACAATAATTTTATGACTGTATCTGACATCTTAATAATAAAAATTAACGGGCATCATGTTTTTAATGAAGCAATGACTTAAGAAAAAAAAAAGTGATAATAATTGCAGGTTGCTTATTAAAAATCAAAAGTTATTGTCATTTCATCGTAAACCGTAAGTGATATACAATTTGAATTTTCATTATGACATCGTACGACACCCAAAAAGATACAGTCTTATACAGGGTGGCCCTTTTTTTAAACTGTATGTGGGTAAATTCTTCAGTTTTGAAGATAGAGATTTGTTTAAATGGGCAAAAAATTAACAAAAAATTGACAAAAATGGGCGCAGAATTTTATGCCCAACTTGTAGGAGTTTATAAAAATGGTTCCGGGTTCTCTTATCTAAAAAAAATTAATTGAAAATCGAAGGTTTTATGATAATTTATTCCAGAAAAAGCATTTTTCATTGGAAAAAGTTAATAATTGTGTCTGATATATATTTTTAAATACAATCTAAATAACTTTTCAAAATTTCCATAGCTTCCTTGAGGTTTAAGGATTAAAAATAAATATGTTTTTTTTGTTTTTTTAATGGAAACCACAGTTGGTTATGGTCTTTTCAAATAGCATTTTTTTCTGATCTGATTTCAACGAAATAACAATTTATATGATTGTCATTGATGATTGCTATCAAAATTGAAAAAATATATTTTTAGGGAAAATAATTAGCGGTAGTTTTGGAAATTTAGTTAAATTATTTAGTTTGTTCTTTAAAATATCTATTAGCAACAACTGTTACTTTTTTTTTTCTTTGTAAAATAGTTTACTTGGATTAAATTATCAAGGAAATCGAAGATTTTCGTTGTTTTTTTCGGAATAATTCGGGAACCAATTCGATTTTTGTAAAAGGATATAAGTTGAGTGTAAAATTCTACAAATTTTTGGTTGATTAAACTGAAAACTGTTGAAGTTACCCACATGAGTTGACAAAATGGCCAACCTTGTATAAATAAGTAATTTTTCTAATAAAAGAAGCGTAATACAAGATTTTTTTTTTGTAAAAATTGTAAATTGTAATTGTAAAAAAGAAAATTAAAAAAAAAATAACGATTTTGGTATCACCCTTTATATGTCTAGAAATATTTCTGTAATTTCGTGTTTGGTATAGTATTGAGTAATCGGAGTCTTCAGTTTAAATATTTACGTCTAGCGAGAGATTATAACGACGACGAGGCGCGCATTTCACTTTCGAATTTATTCTTGAATCTACTAACAAATAAATAACGTTTATACATATGTACATGTATATATATTGTAACGAAATTCATACATAACTCGCTGTGCTGCCGCCCATTGCCATTTGCCTCTGAATGAAAAGAAGAAAGTTCAACCTCAACCGTTTTGGGTAATTAATTAATCCTTCTTTTTTTCTTTTCTTTTTCCTTTAAGTAATACTATATCTACGAAATTGTTATTGTGTAACACTGCTTTTAAGCTTTTTTTTCTTCCTATAAGTTTTAAAAACCTTGCAATTTGAAGTGTCAAATTTTCTTCAAGGAAACAAAAAATGTAAATGTAGTGTTGTTAGTTTGCACTTGTAAATTTTCCCGATTTATCTTTAAGTACTTAAAATTATCGCTTCTTAGATAAAAAAAAATATTCAGGGTTTAGTGCAATTGAAATTCAAATGAAAATTATATAAGTTGGTAATGACTGCTTTTTGAGTTGATTTTAGATTAAAAAAAGAAAAAATCTAAAAGATTAAAATTACAAAATGAAAAACAAAATAATTAAAAGCATATTATAATTTTCTAATTGGTTTAAAAATTGATTCAGGATGTTTTCTCTATTATACTATAAGAGTATAGGCCATTACATAAAACTTTTGAGCTTTTTTAATAAATTAGAAAAAAAAATTGAGTTTTATTTGAAAAAAAAAATTTTTTTTATATAAAATTCGTTTTTTTTTATATTTTTTTTTACTTAAATAACTTCCGTAGTTTTTTAATTAAATGATTTAAGAATGGCTGCTGAGAACATATTTTGAGAATAATTATCAAAAATTTAATTTATAATAGCTTTAAAAGTGTTTTTTTTAATAGCAAATTTTCTTTTTTACAAAAAAAAAATCAGAAATTTTATCAAAATCAGAAATCAAAACATTAGTAAGATAAGTAATAATTAATCATATAGTTAGTACCAACTTCCGGTATAACCGGAAATAACTGAATCCTAACAATATCTTCAAACAATGGGTCTTTAAAAATAAACTTGAAGATAATGCTTGCAGTAGAAAACAAATAAGTTAAATTGCTCTTTGTGGGCCTTTCTTCTAACAAGAAACACCCTGTCCAGTAAAAAATGTAGATATGCAGCGTTATCAACTAATTTAAATTTATTTGAAACTTGGCGCCATTGCGTAATTTGCGAAAAAAGTTGTAAAATGATTTCAAACTTAGAAAATATTAATGAAATCAGTTTATATTTAATTTATTTGGTCAAACAATATTTGTTTAATTTGGCGGTTGAATTAAAGGTACGGAAACTGCACCTAATTTGAACAGGAAAATAAGTTTTTTGCATACTATTATTTTATTTTGGCCTTTTTAAAGCCTCTCTTTGTGAAATTGATATTAATTTTTCGGTTTTTTCTTTTCATTTCAATTTTTAGGCGAGGAAGACCTAAATTTGCTTCAAATAATTTGGCAAAAATTGCAGTAAATACAAAATATCCAATTAGTTTAGTTATTAAAATATTTTTTATTTCTTTTCATAACATTTTTACTTGGCGGTTGAATTAAAGATACGGAAAGTGAACCAAATTAAAAAAAAATTGCGTGTTATTTAATTTTGACATTTTAAAACCCTTTCATTGTGAAATTGATACTGATTTTTTAGTTTTTCCTTTTCAATTCAATTTTTATTGGAAAAAGGCCTAAAATTGCTTTAAATAACTTTGCAAAAATTGAACTAAATAGAAAATTTTAAATTTGACTTTCTTAAACCCTTTCGTTGTGAAATTGATATTATTTTTTTTTTGTTTTTCCTTTTCATTTCAGTTTTTAGGCAAAAAAGACCTAAAATGGCTCCAAATTACTTTGCAAAAATTGCAATAAATCCGATTTTTGAAAAGAATCGCCCGGTATAATTAAAATATTTTACTTTGTAGTCATCGAATTTTATTACATAAAAGATTTGATGAACAAAATTAAATAAATTGAATTGTTTAGACACAATCTTATTAAATATTACTATTAAATAATTAGCGAACTTCCCTGTAGAATAGAATTGAATTCTAAAAAGGAAGAAAAAGTTTGTTTGCGTAAGTTCTACAAAAAAAAAACTACAAATTAATTAACCAGAAGTAATAAACAATAATTTAAAATCGCAAAAAGCACAAGTAAAAAAAACTCAACTCACGATACTTAATTAATAATTAATAAAAACTACATACTTTAAAAATAACCTAATGCCAAAGTCATTATTGCTTTTTTATACCTAGTATTTTAGATACTATACACTAGGCTAAACAAAATTAAATCCATTTGTTGATTCTAATTACAGAATAAAATGATTAAAAAGTCAATTAAACTTTGGAACAAACGAATTTATAAATATTGATACAACTAATAAACTTGACTCGAGTATTTTTTAAACACTTGTAACCTTTTTTGTAAGTACGTTTAAAGTGTTTAGTTGTTTAAACAATACACTCAAATGCAACAGCACAATATCTGAAAGTGCTAAAAGTGATCGTGCAATTAAGCAAAAAAAAAAAAACAGTGTCTGTACAAAGTTCTGACATTTTGTTATTATTGATGGTTGAATGTGAATGGTTTTGCACTTTAAAGTGTAATTTGTTGTGGAATTGCGCAAAATAAAGTATATAAATTTATTGGAAATCATAAACAGTAAAATGTGAAATAGTCAGAGTCATAAAAATTAAGAAAAAGTTTGAGAATTTTATTAATTATACAGGGTGGCCATTATCTCAACCCGTAACTTCTACAGTTTTAGAGCTACGGATTCGGTTAAATGGGCAAAAATGGGCAGAATTTTACGCTCAACTTATATCTTTTTACAAAAATCGGATTTGTCTCCTAGTTCCCGAAATATCCAGAAAAAACTGAAAATAATCAATTTCTTTGATAATTTTTTCCCAGAAAACTATTTGATATAGAAAACAAGTAAAAATTATTCCTAATAGATATTTTTATGTATAAGCTAAATAATTTTTCTAAATATCCATAGCTCGCTAGATTTTCGAGATAAAAAATAAACTTATGTTTTTTTAAATGGAAACCACAGTTGGCTATGGGCTTATAAAATAGCTTATTT
>JASKGO010008624.1:0-35067 GCA_030556065.1 Holobus sp. GC000080 | reverse complement strand
ATTTTGTCGACATCTGAGTCTTAAAAACTGAATTAAAATTTAAGTTCAGACACAATTTCTACATTATCATTAATATTCCTTTAATTATTCAATTCAATTGATTTAATTGTTTTTCTTTGCGAATTAGAACTGAATTACATTTCTATTAGAAGGCAAAGTGAAAACAGCGGATATTTCAATTAAAAAATCAATGATATTGGAAATTCGAAATCACTCAGCCATAAGTACGTAAAAAATGTAAACAAAACATTGAAAATGCTTATATTACTGTTATTTTAGTGTATAAAAAAAGTAAAGCTTTTCATAATGAATTTAAGTGGAGTCTTAAATTATCTGAAAGTATTTTTTAAAGCTTTGCAACTTAAAATTACTATTTTTATATGCTTTTAATGTGGCATAGAGACTTAGTACTTTAAGAAAATTAATTAATGCAATAATCAATTATAATATATAATAATTGCGCAATTATCTCCCAATAAAATATCACTAAATATTGTTGTTGAATATCGTGCAAATAAACGTTAATGATAATAGTTGCACTAATTAAATTATTTTGAAAAATGATAATCGGACTAAGGCCTCATTCAGATATTCGCTTCATTATAATAATAACATTTTATTATTTTTATTATAACAAGAGAAATTAATATTTTGCTCCGAATCTCTTAACGTTAAAAAGAATGCTTCCATTAATTATTGTCATCAACCGATTGCAGTTACTTTGAAATCTCTTTCTCTTATCGTTAGTTTTCGGTCCTTCTCTCCCTTTTTAACTTTCAGTTTTTTTTTTCACATTTTTTTTTCACAACTTTAAGGCGACTTTCTTGCTGTTTTTACATGAAAATCAAAGGGAAAGGAAAGTAACTATATGATTGCTTTCATTACAAATTAATTGACAATAATTAAATAATAAAAAAAAAACAATTAAGACTTGAATAGTAAATTAGATTTTAATATTTTATAAACAATTAACCAAGAGGATTTTTTGTTGCAAAGCAGCTGATGACGAACGCTTAGAAAATCATTAATTACTTTGCAACCAATTAAGTTATTTGAACGATTTTAATTGCATTTTAAAGCTTATTAATTCTGCTTGTAATTTTATTAACAGTAATTAAATTTTTAATTTTTATAAGACCAATAAAAATCAAATTTTAAAAATAAAATATTAAAGTAAAAATTTGATGAAATTACTGTTATTTCTTAGTAAAAAAAAAATTAAAAAGGTTTGCAAAATAAATTTAATTGCCGTCTTAAACAGCCTGTAAGAATTCCCTAAAGCTTTCAGTTTATTATTACCTTTTTTTATATGTTTTTAGATGGAATAAAGACATAGTTGCTTAAGATAATTAATTAATCTAATAATCAAATAAAATAATAAGCTAAAAATCCAATAAACTCAGTCAATTAATTTAAATTTTATAACCAAATTACTAAGAAGTCTTTTTATTGCAAATCATCAAATTATCTACTCCCAGAAAATAATTAATTACTCCTGAACTAATTAACAGAAACCACCAATTTTATAATCAATTAAAAGACAATTTACTTACCTTCTTAAATAATTCATTAAAATTTTTCATTTCATTTTGTTTTTACTAGTAAATCACTAGGAAATCTTCAGTACCTGATTTATTTCCAACATACAAATATTTTCATCAATCAATCGATAAAAAAAAATTTAAAATTTTAAAAATTATTTCAAATTACTTTACCTCCAGAGATGGGGTCAATCCTAAATGAAGACCAGCGACAGTACACACATGTAAAAGATATAAAATCGCAAAGAAAAAAAGTACCAAACACTTTGCTTGAAATGAAAATGAAGTAAATTATATATTACATTTATTTAAATAGTTACTCTTATTGTCTTCATATTATTGAAATGCTCTTAACAATGAATAATTGTTATTTACAACAGTAATTTACAATGCAAAGGCGTCCGTTTAACTTTTTCTATGATCAATATTAGTAGTTACAAAAACAAAATAATACGTCAAACATCGATCAACACAAAGAAAGGGCTAAAGGGAGAAACGGATGAGTGAAAATACAATTCAAGGAAGTATTCATTATTTAAAACTTTTCGAAAACAATTCTCCGACACTCGATTTGACAAATATAAATTGCTTTAATTTATTATTATTATTATTAATTAATTAATTAATATTAGGTGACGGCTAATTGTGTGTATACTTTACATATTTATAGTAATATTATTTTATTAGTAATCACTCATTAATGATACGTTTTGTTTCCATCAGTAATCACATGTTGATTTCACGATTATAATTATTATTATTAATTTTTTGATAATAATTAATTCATCTTTATGTTTATGCCGAATTTAATAAGCTTACAAAAAATTAATTTGTTGCAATGTCCACGAAGCGCATTCTAATTGTATAAATTCATATAGCAGACCAGCAGCATTCGATAAGTTCATTAATAATATTGTTTTTTTTTTAACACTATTTTCCCTTTATAATAACAATAATAATTAATTAATTAATTAATTATCATGTATAGTAGTAGTTTAGGATTATTACAACAAAATCTATTAATAATAATTCTAAAATGGCACATCTTTCGTCTTTAATTAAGTATTTATTGTTGGTGGCTTCTTCGGTGGCAGTTTGCAGTTAGAAATCTCATTTGTTGTTTGAATAATAATACAAAAGACAGTGTAAAGTGTGTAGAAAGCCGGTGAAAATTCGAAATCAAACAAAAACTATAAAAAATAACCATTAAAAAGTACGTTAAGTAGTAAAATATAGCATGTTTGAACACAAAATTAGAACACAAACATGGATCTTCAAGGGATTAAAAGCTATAAGAACAAAATTGTTGCGTTGCGGACTATCATCGCAATCGGCATCATCGTCAATGGTTGTATCCGAAGATATCGTTCGAGTGTTCCCAGCTATAAGAAAAATCAGAAATTTTTTAGATTTTTTAATAAATTTTTAAATAATTTTAATAAATAACTAAAATATTATTGGAAAAGTTAAAAAAGATTTACCTTTTGAAAATAATCAAGTCCTTGTAAAGCGTTTAGTACAGAGAGAAGAAATTAATTATTAATCAATTAAAATGTTTTCATAGTAATGGTCGCAGTTTGTTATTTGTTATAATTTGTAAATATTATATTAGTTTATATTATTATATATTAATAGATAATTTAATGTTATTTACAGCAGAGAAAACAAAGGCTTTTATCCGTCATCAATGCACACAACACTCATACCGTTTTATATACAGTGGCTTTTTCGTAGAAAAAATTCCAAGGAACGACATCTCTTACTTATATCTAATTGGGAATTCTCCAAGAATTTGGCTGATTTGCTTTTTTTTTAATTTTATTAATTAATGTAATTAATAATGTATAATAATTGATATGTAATTAATAAATTTGATATGAAAACTTTGCCAAAACATTTTATATTATGTGAAATTTTATTTTAGGTTTATTTTAATTGCTTTAATAATTTTAATAATAATCATATTTAATGGAAATAAATTTTAGTTCCTTCGGCCTTAATTTTTTTTTACTTTTTTTTTTTAATTTTTAGGTCATTTGTGCTTTGGAAAAAAATCTTAGTAATTTAAAAATTAAATTATTAAAGGCGGATTATAAATCTATGACTTATAATAAATATACTGCTTCAAAATTAGATTAAAATGATTTTAAAGAATTGTATTAAAAAGTCCACCGTTTCAAAAGTTTAGAGATAATTTAAATTTAAAATTTCAAAGGGGTTTATTTCAATTAAAAATAAATAATTTTCAGAAAGTATGTTCTTTAGTAATGTAGAATTATAGAGTATTAAATTTCCAACATTTTATTTAAATAACTTTTAGCAGTATGGCCCTTACTTTAGAAGAAGTTGAAAGTCAAAGTTGAAAAACATTTTAAATGTTGAAAAAAAAAAAACTTTCAAATACCAAAACTACCCTTAAAATCAACTTTTTTAAATATATTTTTTTTGGTTTCTAATAAAGCAACTATTCCTCTTTTAAACTAAATAATAAAAATTATAAATAAATTAAAATTATACAATAAAAATTCACATAATATAAAATAAATTTTACAACGTAAAAAAAATTGAAATCAGTAAACTTTCAATGAACCAAATTCTTGGAAGCCCCCAGCATGTATAAACAACACGTAACAAAATAACGAATAATAAATAATTACTGATAAACAGGTAGTTAGTAACAACTTACAGTCATTTTACGTTATTGCGTCCGATTTACAATCTATTCGTGAGCATTTTTTCATTCTTGTTTTTTTTTTTTTTTTGGGTAAATTATCTCTCTTATAGTCAAAGCATTAAAACAATGCACGAGGGAACGAGGACAAGTAGACTCAATGCACTATCGCATCGAGGCAGTTTGGACGAAGAAGGTTTCGGATGGATTATGTTAACAGGCGGAGGCGGAATGATTTCGTCGAATTGATCGGAATCGGTAAAGATTAGCGAGGACGGAATCCAACTGTTTCCATTTGTTAATAGAAAGCAATTAATTGATAAAAAAAATAAATAAAAACAAAATGAAAACGAAAGAAAAAAACAAGGAGAAGAAAATTTTATTAATTTTATTTGAAAAATTAGATTTTTTTAAGTTTTAAACTCACCGGTAGCAAGGCTTGACGTTGACGCCCGATAAGGCTGTGATGCCCAAATCCAACGTTTTGGAATCCTGCAGCTCGAAACCGTGGATGCAACCGATGAATCCATTGGGATAACGGTCGTTGGTCATTAAGGAATTGTTTGGTGTTCCTCCTGGAGGATTCAAAATTCAATATTCAATTCAAAAATTCACTAATTTTAACATTTTAAGGTTTCAAAATTAATTTCAATAAAATTCCAAAATTTAAATAATAATAAACTAAAGAAATGTTTAATAAAAAAGGAAAATTTGCAATTTTGCAATTTTGCAATTACCTAAGTAGATGTTTCCATCGCAATTTAATTGATTGGTGATGCCCTGCGATTCGTCTTCTTCGTAATGATCGTTGTCCACTTCGATGGACCCTTTGCGGCCGCGGCGCTTCAAAATCACCCGATGGCGGACGCCATCATCAACGCGAATTTTGCCGTTTAGGATTAAAGCGTTTCCGGTGCCTAAGTCGTAGCTAAATTCCAAGTATCCGTTGACAACTTCAGAAAAACAAAAAATTACGTTTTTTAATCATTAAAAATAAAGTTTTTTTTGTAACGACAAAAAATCTTAAAAATTAATTAATAAAATAAGAATAAAAATTAGGAAATACCTGCTAAGGCAATGTAATCATGACTGAAATCATTTTCGTGCGGATACTGTCCTTGCCAGAAGATCAATCCGTTGCTGGAGTTAGTGGACAACTCCAGGGCAATCACTTCATCTCGATTATCATCCGAATGGTCCAGCAACGACTTATTGAACTCCATGTAACCGTTACCACTGAAATGAACGTCGTTTCTTATCGATGTGGTCATCTCGCAGTTGGTTCCGGTGAATCCCATGGGACAATGGCACTCATATTGCGTGGTGTTTCCATGACACGTTCCTTGGTTCTGACAAGGCTTCAGTTGAACACATTGATTGGGAGCTACTTCGCATTCGTTTCCTCTGCAAGCAAAAAATTTAAAAAAACAGTTAAAAAAATAATTTAAAAAAATTCAGCAAAAAAAATTAGTTGAAATAGAAAATAAATAAAGAAAACTTACGTGTAGCCATTAATACAAGTACATTTAAAACCGTTCAATCCGATAGGATAACAGTGGCCATCGTTTCTGCAAGGACTACTGGAACAACCTGATTTTCGGGTTGGACCTTCGAAGTAACTGATTTCATGCACGTTGTTATCGTAGTCATCCAGCGAAGAACAATCCTGCACATTTGCAGAATCTTCCACTGAATGGATGAGATGCAGATTCAAATTGGACACCGTTATTTCGGAGACGCATCCGTGGAATCCTCTATCGACATTAACGCCCGGATTCAGAGTGATCCTCTCCTTGTCGTATCCTCCGACGTAGAACTGGGTGTGCAGATTCAAACCGCGATGGATACCTACTGATTTTCCGGACACTGGCTGATCTCCGTTGACTATAAGACGTCCCTCATTGAAGGCTCTACTGGCTGATATCACGACCCATTCATTTGGTCTCATATCGTGAGTGCTTGTTATTACCACCGGTCCTAAATATTTTTAATTTTACAAATTTATTCTTTATTTTTTATTTTTTAAACTTTTTGTTAACTTTTTATAAATAAATATATTGTTTTTTAAAATTAGTAGTTTGAATTAATAATTACCATCGTAATCTTCATCTGTTGCATTTAATATTAATAATATCAGTTAGTTGATTATTTTTCCAATTAGATTTAACAAAAATTAAAAATTTGAAAAATTCTTACCGTTTCCAACATCAAATTTGAACTCAATGCGTCCGTTCTTCAAAGCTAGACTTATGAAATCTCCATCGCCGTCTTCGTTTTCAGCGCAGTAAGCAATCAATCCGTCGCTCAAATCCTTAGCTTTGATCTTCATGGAAATCTTCAGACGTCTCACTTGGTTTAAAGTGGGATAAGCTAAGTAAGCGTTTCCTGTGAAAGCCGGCTCAGTAATTTCATTTTCCCGCTCGCAGTGCTTGCCCATGCGACCCATTGGGCACAAACAAGTGTAACTATCATCGGTATCAACGCATCTTCCGACACCGCAAGAATCTAAAATTTCCAATGAATTTTTAACAACAACAAAAATTAAATTAAATTTTAACATACGAGGAGAACAAGATTCCACTCCGAATTTATTACAAGTCGGTCCGCCGAATCCTTCAGGGCAGATGCAAGTGAATCCTTCTGGATTCAAAGCCTCTTGGCAAACGCCGCGATTCTGGCAGGGATTCTCCGAGCAAGTTTCGCAATTGGTCACTCCCTTTTTGATTTGCGCCTCCTTCATCACATCAACATTCGAGTGTCCGATCCTGAAAGAACTAATACAACCCACGATCCCTTTATTGATGCCCACCAGCGGTGATATCTCGTTGAAATTCGGAACGCCGCCCAAGAATAACGGTTCGCTTAGCGTCAAGCCGGAATATTTGCTGGTAGCTGTATGCGTGAAAGGTCCTTCGTCATTTACATACATCGAAGCTTTCCTTCTGTTGCGCACCAATTTTACAATGTGCCATTCACCGGTGGATAAAGGACGATCAGACGTTATAACTGTTGTTGAGGAGTTCATTCCTAAGTTCAATTTAAATTCCGGAATGCCGTTTCTTAAAACCAAAGATATAAAGTCTCCATTTGAGGCGTTCTTCTTATGCCCGTTGTAAAGAATCAAACCTATGAAACATTTTTTTTTTAATTTTACAATTCCAAAAAAAAACCTAAATAGCGGTCAAACCATCGTGGACTTCCGGTTTGAAAGCGATTTCCAAGTTGAATTGCAAGTGCGAGTCCGGCAGCGGCGACAATCCGATGTAGCTGGACGGAGCTTGAGTTAAATAAGGAACGATTCCGGTGATCAACAGCACGGTTTTCGCGTGGACAGTCTTAAAGGCATTGGACGAGGTGCAAACATAAGTTCCGGCATCCCTGCTACCGACATCATGCAGTTGTATTGAATTCTAAAAAAACGATATTTTAGAAATTCGAATTTCTAAATTATCAAAAAAAATTTACTCCATGTTGGTCGATTCCTCTCGGTAAAGAATCGCGAATTTTGGTCCACATGAAGGAAACCGGTGGATCTAAATCTGTTTTACAATTCAAAGTAATTGTGGAGCCTTCCGGTGCGGTCTTCGTAACAATTTCCTCATCATCAACTTCGTCGTTTACATCAACCAAATATTCTTTTTGGTAGAACCCTTCGTAGCCTCTGGCTTCGCATCTGTACAGACCGTTGTTATGCGGTCCGATCGAATCGAAGCGCATGTCGCCGCCCTTAATGATAACATTCGCTGCTGGTAAACCGGAAACTTTGGTCCAACTGGTGATGACACCGGGTTCATTCGAACGACATCTCACATCAACGTTATCGCCCTTCACCGGATTCCTCGGATTCGAATAGACCTCCAAAGTGGGCGACGAAGGTTTCGGATGGGTCCTCGGATCTAACAACCGATTCCAATTTATTTTGCGATTTTTTTTTTTTAATTTTGTTTGGAAAAGTATTAAAGTAGTTTAAATAAAGAAAGATTTAATTAATTAATTAATTAGTAAAAAGCGGACGATAACGGACAGAACATGGATTTTTTTTTTTTTTTTTTTTTTTTTGAAAGAGATAGATAGAGAAAAGAAGAATAATTAATAACAAACCACTTTTTAATTGGCACGGCGGGCATTCGCATTGGATGTTTTGTCGCCTATAGTGGTAGTTTGCTATATGCGCAATCGGAAGTGGGTTAAATAATAAATAACATGCTAATGTGTCGTCTGTTTTTTTCTGTTTTGTTTTTTTTTTTGCAAAAGAAATGAGCCTACCGGTAACGTGAAGATAGATGAAATCGTTGGGAGTGTTCTTCTCCTCGGAAGCGATCCCGCAATAATACCTTCCGCTATTCCACGGCTTCACGTTAGTTATGATAAGCCGGTGACCGTGCTCCAGTGCGTTTTCGGGCAGCGGTTCGCCTTCTTTATTCCAATGAATGATAGCATTGCTTACATTGTGCGTGCTGCAGGCCATGGTAACAGTAACACCTTCGGCCGCTCTAATTTCATGAGTCTCAGCGGAAATGGCAGGTTGATAAATATTTTCTGCAATGATTTGCGGCATGCAAAAAACAACAACCCCAAAAGAGAGAGAAAAAAAAACACAAAAAGAACAGCCAGGAGAAATCAGAAAATCTCACTTACCTCGCACCAAGACCTCAGCCACCGAATCCGCTTCGCCGACGTTATTAGTGGCGCGGCACCGGTAGCGACCGGCGTCCGAAAGTTGAATGCCGCGGAACTGAAGACGTCCATCGCGTGTTGTGACACTCGGAGGCAGATCGCGGTTGATGCCCGACCAAGAAATACGGATTGGCCGGTCTCCGTTAGCAATGCAATCGATTATCGCGTTATCCCCGGGACTCACTTCCTGTTTGGCTGGATGAAGAGTTATGCTAGGAAGAGCTACAAAAACCCGGAAGTCAATAACAAAATTTTCACTGGTAATTTTTTTTTTTTTGGTAAAAATTAAAAACAAAATTTTTGGTTGCGATGAAAAACGGAAAATTTGATGAAGAGATGAGTGTGCCGAAGAGATTACTAAATGTGTAATCTACTGGAATCCTACCTTGTATTGCACACAATTCTGCTTCGGCTGATTTGACAGCAATAAAAATATTAACAATAGTATTTTTTTAAAAGCTTTAGAAATCTAATGAAAGTTTTTAAATTTCAAGGAAAACTTACATAGAACTCTCAAGTGGGCAGTGATGGTAAACCTAATGGTACCCGATTGGGAGATGCCTAAACACTTATATTCACCCGCGTCAGAGGGTTGTGCATTGGGGATAATTAAAGTGCCTTCTCGGATTTCGTGGTAACTGGGCAAAGAGGCATTGTTGGAACGGATCCAACTGGTATAGATTTGTTCACCGTCTGAAATAGTAACAATAAAATAATTTTTTTATTTATTGGTTTTCCGGATTTTGTTTTTATAGTTGCAATTACCAAGGTGTTCGATGTTGCAGCGCAATTCGGCTCTAGTGCCAGTGGGTACCGAAAATGTTTGTTCCGGGCGTTCGTTTGCCTTAAAATGACCCCCGCCATCACTGCCGGGATCTTCACCTGAATTTTTTAACGGTTTCTTTAATTGATTTTTAGGATTTTTACCTTTTGGTAAGTTGTTAGTGGTCTGCTTTCTTATTCATTGGATTATTATTTCAAGAACATGCATCTTTTTTTTAGAAATGGTGATTGATTAATTTATAAGTTTTATTTTTAATTTATTTTTCCTCTTAGCTGTTAATTGATTAACAAAAATCTTATTTTTTTGTATTTTAATAATAATTATTATTATTTTTCTTTAGGTGGTTGAAGTTGTTTTAAATAGAAATCAGCGAAATTTATTAATTTTAAATACTGAAAAAATATTTTTCTTTTCTATTTCTGATCGATAAATATTATTAAAATTAATTTAAAATCTTTTTAGTTTAATGATAGCATTTAAAATAATTTTGATTTGTCTATAATCGAAGACAAGTTTCTTTTTAAAATTTACTAACTTTCAAATATTAATAAATAATATTATTATTAATAAAAATCAATAAATTGATGAAAAATACAATTTGAAATATATATATTTTTTTATTTTTATTTTATAGTTTCTTTTTGTGTTTTTAATAAATTCTATTCAATCAGATACTAAATTAATATTTAAAGTTTTTAAGATAATTAATGAAATTATTCTTTTACTATTTAAATTTTAAAAGTTTATAAGATTTTATCTTAGAGTACTCAAAACTTTCACCATTCAGAAATATAGAAGAAAAATAGTTTGCTACATTTAAAATCAATATTTTTTTTATATTTCTCTTCAAATCAGTTTAAAAATTGCATTAATATTTAAAAACTTTTTAAGTTTTAATCAAATTTTCATCTATTTAAATTTTTTCAAGCAATAATGAAAAAAAAAAAAAAAAGTATTTTCAATAACATACAGACTTTTTTAAAGTTTTGTAAAGTATTTAAGACGATAAATTTAAACTTTTTAATAGAAAAAAATTAACCAACCACCAAAAAAATTAGCAATTCTAAACTCACCTTTAATTAATGAACCATTGCCTAAACACCCCAGATTAGTAGTAGCAAATCATGAAAATATATTCTTAATATTAAAAAAAAAAAAGTAAAATATATACAAAATGTAATGTAAAAATATGCAGATAGAAAAAATATAAACAAAAGCAATGATGATTTTTCAAAACTAATAAAAAACAAAACAAAAGCTAAAAAACAAAAAACTTACCAGTGATATCACCTCTTGTAGGAACACTGGAATCATGAACATCCAAAAGCACAACTTGTTCTTCAGTGCCAGCTTCATTTACGGCAACGCATCTGTAATGTCCCCTATCATCGTACGAAAACTGCGTGATTTCATAAATAGCCTTCGAAGGTTTAGGCATCTGATCGCTGGCACTAAAATTTCATTAAATTTTTTCAAAATTTTCTTCAGATCAAAAAAAAAAAAAACAAAATAAATAAATAAAAAAATCGAAAACTTACAATCTGCTGTTACTAACATGAGAACCCATCTTAACCCACTGAACCGTTGGTGTAGGTTTCCCAGTGGCGTAACACTCTAAAAGAACTCCATCGCCTAAATTAACAGATTGGGGACCGTTGGGCGTGACGGTAAGCCTCGGAGGAACTAGCACGCTAACGGTAGCGGTAGCGGTGACGCGTCCTAAGGAATTTTGCGCGGAACAAATGTATTCGCCGTCGTCTTCTTCGGCTATGCTGTGGAAGCGCAAGACTCCATTGGCATTCTGCACTTGCGAATTAATGGGGCGTCCGTCGGCGCGATGCCAGAGCAATTCGGGCGGCGGATTACCACCGGTTACCATGCACTGAATGTAAGCGTTGTTGTGCAGAACCACATTTTGATGATTGGTCGGATAGAGTTGGATGATCGGAGGCTCGCGATCGTTCATCGCTAAAGTAGCGGAACCTTGGCCCAAACCCTTGGAATTACGCGCCGTGCAAGAATAGGCTCCGGCATCGGAAATGTGGGCATTGGGGATGCGCAAAATTGGACTCGAAGCGTCCAAATGGGAAGGCCATGCGCTGCCAATTTTGGTCCATTGGATCACCGGCGTTGGAGAACCGTTGGCATTGCAACGGATCTCCACGTTTGTTCCCGGTTCGACTGTTTGGGATTGAGGTTCCAGATTCACGGTGGGTGGAATACTAAATTTTCCGAAATTTTTTTTAGTAATTTGGAAATTTTTACAAATTTTTGTAAATTACAATTAACTTACCCGCTATCGGCATTTATGATGGTAACATTTGAATAGGCAGTACCGGTGGCTCCGCTACTGGTGGTAACCGTACAGATATAAATTCCGGAATCCTCAGGTCTTGCATTGGGAACAATCAAAATGCCGTTCTCATCGCGCACGTTGAAAGATAAAAGGCCGGATTGTTTGGACCAAGAGATTTCGCGCTGGGCACCTCCTGCCACGCACTGTAAAGTGAAGGATTCGCCGCTGGTACCCGTATAGGAAGCTGGTTCAACGATGGGTCGAACTGAAGAACCGATTGCTTCTTTTACGCGGATTATGGTACGTGCCGTTTGGGTACCAGCTTCATTGGTAGCTGTGCATTCGTATTCTCCTTCATCGTGTTTCATTGCGTTTGGAATTCTAAATATGTTATCGTTAAATGAATGCTGCAAATATATATATATTTTTTTTTAATTTGATTTTTTGTTTTTTTTTTGTATTTATTACCGGTCCCAAGTGTTCTCTAGTTACTTTGGTCCATGTAACACTTGGAGATGGATTACCCGAAACTAAACATCTTATTTCAACTGGTTCGCCTTCTGATAGCTCCAAATAGGAAGGATTTAGTTCTACAGTTGGAGCAACTGGTTCGTTTGCTAAATTAAATTATAAAATAATCAAATTTAATGTATTTTTTTAAATTATTTTTTAAGAAGACTATGAAAGATTAGATTTACCTGTTGCATTTGCCAAAGCGTTATCAAAAACTTTAAAAGCAGCATTGGAAATTTCAAAATTGATGTTGTTCAGTTAGTTTAAAATTAAATTTGAAAAGTTTTATAAATAAGTACTTACATCCGACACTAAGGTTCACATGATCTGTTACAATTGAGACACCGTCGTCAGCTTCGCAGACGTATTGCCCGGAATCCGATAAGCGCAAATTGGTAATGACAAGATTTCCGGTGAAGTCGTCAACGGCATCTTTCGGTAGATCGCCGTTTGCTTTTTTCCAAATTATACGAATGTTCTAAAATTGATTGGATTTCTTACAAAATTTTCCTTTTTGTTTTTGTTTTTTATTTTAAATTAGTGGTATTTTTTAATTTTTACTTTTTATGGATAAAAAAATTGGGAAATTTACTATAAATCTTTCTTTTTTTTAATAAAGATAATCTAAACATGGAGTTAATAAAAGAAAATAGGCTTTTGTTACTTTTAAAATGTTAAGAAATTAAATTTACTGAAAAAAAAATTGTGAAATTTATTTATTTTACTAAAAAATGAATTCAAAGTTTCAAAAACTAATTTTAAAAACTGGAAAAAATTATTATAAACTTCCAAAAATGTATTTAACTATTAATTTTTAAGGAAAAAAAAATGAGTTAAAGACTAAAAAATGAATTCTAATTTCAAAAGCTAATTTAGAAAACTGAAAAAAATAATTAATAACACTTCCAAATTTCCTATTTTAAAACTGCATTAAAACACATTAAAAAACAAAGAAAAAAATTACTTTTTATGACCAAAACTAATCACCAATAAATAAAACTTGTAACCAATTAAAAAAGATAATAAAAGAATGTTTATCAATTACTTAAAAGTTAAAATAATTAATTAAAAATTAATTATCTGCTGCTAAAATCAATTAAAAAGACTGTCTTCTTTTAAAAATCAAAATTAAATGGAAAAACAAACAAAAACAGAAGAAAAAAAATATTTCTCCTTTTTATAATGAAAAATATCTTCATTATAAATAAAAAATAATTTCAATAAACAATAAATAAAAGCTGTTAAGGAATAATAAACAAAGATAATTGAAAGCTACAAAAAAAAAACTTAAAAAAAAACCTAAAAATTTTAAATATAAAAAAATTAAAAACAAAACACTTTAAAAGCAGAAAAAAACAAAATCAAAAAAATTACTTACGTTGCTGACCGCCGATCTAGCAGTACAAGTAAACTTGACGCTGCCCCCGACATCTCTAATGGTAATCTTCGGCGCGCTAATAGTGACCGTTATAGTCGGCGGATTGGGCTGAACCGTTGGATACGGACTTTCCGTTGGAACCGTTTGAACTTGATCGCATCTTCTTCCGTAATAACCAGGCAAGCAATTGCAGATGAAACCCTGGTCGTAATGGGAATAACATCCAATGGAATTCTCACTGCAAGGACACCTCGAACAAGATCCCAAAGGACCTGCCGCTATATCATTCAGATCTCTGTAGTATCCGGGATCGCAGGATTCACAAGATGTTCCGCTATAACTCTATGAATTTTTGGATTTTCGAAAAACATTTTTAAATTTTAGTAATCATTAACCAATCACTAAGAAATATAATAAAGTAAAAAAATGAAAGAACTTACAGGTGGACAGACGCAAACTTCAACAGAAGTGGCTCTGCTTTGACCCGTTGGCTGGTCAACTGCTGTATCCAAAGTGAGGTCACTGAGGAAAGTACTAGCAGTATCACTGGACAAATGGGCTCTGATAAGAATGGAATTGATGTTTGCTAAGACTTTGAGGATGTCTTCACGTGATGCCGGCCTTGGTCCTTGGCGATGTTCCATGCGTTGCCATTTGGAGCTCGGACTTAAAGTCACTGATATTTTCTAAATAAATTTTGGAAAAATTACAAATTAAAATTTCTCTTTCCTAAAATCTAATTTTGAATTTACATTTGCTATGTTTGGTTGTTGATGACTTGGATTGGTCCAATAGATAGTAATTCCGTTACCAATGATGACAATATCTTGGTCCATATAATACGTCGCCCCGGATCTTTCCGAATATCTCTGCGTGAACTCTAATTTACCACCGTACGATGTAATTTTCGGACCGGTAAAGGTACTGGGCAAAGACCAGTACAATCTTTCGTTACTACTTGGTCTGAAAGTATATCCAATTTCGTTCAAAGCCGCATTAATTTGGTAGGTACTGGGCGGAGTAACACTTTGTTGATTTCTACAAAAAAAAAAAAAATTATTTTTTTATACTTTTCAAAAAGTAAACCTTACTGATCCGTTAGAATAAAACCATGGGATTCTTCATCCAAAATTTGCATTGGTAATTGCGTGATAAACATATTGCTTTCTCTGCATTCCGTAGCCACCCCCGAACAGAAACAAGTTTGGCATCCTTCAGCCACCGATCCGTTAAGCCCAAAAGTTCCTTCTCTACACCTGTCGCATCTGTTTCCTTGGACATTAGTTTTACATTGGCAAACGCCACCAATGCAATCATTGGAAATGGATCCTTCGGAATTACATTCGCATGCATGTGAAGAACCCCCGACATATCTGCAGGGAATCCTGTTAGCAGGATCTCCTTCGTAATCCGGCAAACAAAGATCGCAATTTTCCCCTGTCGCATGATTCCGGCAATTGTAACATTCCCCGGTTTCCGGATGGCATTCATTGGACAGTCCATTGCATTGGCATTTTTCGCATCGGCCCAAGTAGATACCATCCAGGGTCCTGGTATAGCCAGCATTGCAATCTTCACAGGACAAACCTTTGTATCCTTCGGGACAGACGCATTGTTCAACTGCCAGAGCCCGTTCCAAACCTGTGTTCCGCTCGTTTGCCACATCTAAAGTTACCGATTGCAAAGCGGCCTCCCGAGTATTGGTAGTATAAGTGGCTTTGATGAGAATAGCTTTGACATCAGCCAGAGCCATCATCAGATGTTCCCTATCGGTTTTCTGGCCGTCACTGCGTTGCCAAAATTGTTCTAGCAATGGCACGCTGAAGCTTTGATTGGTATTCGGAAGCGGCTGTTCTCTTGCGAAATAAGTCAGGGCTATGTTGTTATCGCTGATCAGTTCAACATCGGCAGCATTGTTTTTGGAACTTTGGCCACCGGGTGCCGGAACGTATCTGAGACTATATTTTAAGTATCCACCGTAAGATGAAATCTTATCACCTAAAAATCTAGCTGGTAAAGACCAGTAGTAAACGTTTTGGGTCTGAGGTCTGAAGTTGCGGTACGAAATTTCGCGCGCGTTTTCATCCAGAATTATTCCGTCTTCGATTTGCGTATGCTTATTGTCGGATTCGACCAGTTTGAATTCGTTTTTGGAGCGGGTGAAGGCAACGTTTATGTGGTCGCGGTACCAGTTGGAACTGGTGCATTGGTCCGAGACGCCCATGCAGAAGCATGAGATGCAGCCGAATTGGTTGTCGCGACTCAGATGGAACGAATTTCGCTTGCAAGTGTCGCAGTAAGGACCATCGGTATTGGCCTAATTTTAAAAATTGTAATTTACTATTCATTCTTTTTTTTTTTTCAGTTAAATATTTTTTTTTATAAGGAAAACTTACACAATTGGTGAAATATGAAGGAAAGCATTAGAAAATAAAGGCATTTTTGTTAGTTTTTGATTGCAATAAATTTTCTGACCGTTAAATAGAATAATTTTAAATTTTAAATATTTATTACAATTTAAATACGATAAATAAAAAGAAGGAATGTTTACCTTGCAAATGCATTGTCCGTAAGGATCGGTGGTAACGGCCCCGTCGGGGTTACATCTGCTGCTGGCTTTGCAGTAATCCCCGGAGCGCAAAGGATTCCCGGTGTATCCCTGCGAACAGTACTCGCATCTTCTGCCGGTATATTCCGGTGGACAATTGCAAGTAACTTGACCGTCGGTATCCAATTGACATGTCTTGGCAAATCTATTTTTATTTTTATTAATTTTTATTTTTTTAATTTCCAATTTTTATTAGAAAAAAAAAATCCTTTGGTTGAATAAATCAATTACTTACTGGTTGCGAGGATCTGTAAGTGGACAAGGACACACTTGGCAGGCCATTCCTCTGGCGGGATCTCCGTAATATCCTGGCGGACAGGTTTCCACTTCTTTGAAGCATTGTCCCAGCCATGGTCCTGATCTATGACGCAAATATCCCGGAGCACATGACTATAACAGAAATATTTTTTCCAAAAATTAAAAAAAAATCAAAAAGTTAAAATTTTCAAACTGTAAAAAATTATAATAAAATAAAAATATTGAAAAAAAAAAATGGAAATTCATTAAAAAATTAAAGAAAAACTATTTTTCTTGTTAAATAGATGCAAAAGTTATGCAAAAAATAAAATTATTAATTTTTTCAAACAGTAAAAATTTACAATGTAATAAAAATAATATAAAAAATGGAAATTAAATTAAAAAAATTATTAAAATATAAATTGAAATTATTTATTACATTAAAATAGAAAGGATAAAAATCGAAAAAATTAATAGAAACGCATTTAAAATAAAAATCATTAAAAAAGTACTATTTAAATAAATAATTTTAAGATTTTAAGCTTAAAAATGGATTCCTCGTTGAATTTCACTATGAATAGCATTTTTCCGCGTGAAAATCGATCAATTTTAAGGGATTTGCCTAATTTTTAAATATTTCAACATACAGTGCGTTCCCAGTACAGAAGTACAAAGTTTGACAGCCCCCAGCAGCCCAAAAGGGCACTAACAATAGTAACAACGGCCATATTTAGGTTAGGTTAGGCGGCCATGAGCGAATGGCGAAGGTTCGGTAAAGATCGGTGCAGCCGTTAAATTTGTTCAGATTAAATTAATCTCCAGAAGCGCACGGTATATTTAAACGTTTTCATGTAATCGCTAATTGCTACAAAACGACCTGTCATCACCATGTCAAGCTCTATTGTGATTACTAATTGCTACAAATTGTTTACAAAACGGCGGTCGCCCCCTCCACTCTGAACCAAGATGGCCGCTGCTCGAAAGCAGCCACCCATCTTTTTTATTTGGGGGCGAACATGAGTGCTGTGGGTACAAAAGTACTTTCACAAATTATTTTATAAAAACTAAAGTAATAGACCGATTTTAATAATTTTTTCACTAATTTGAAGCTGAATAAATTGTCTTTAAATATTTAAAGTATTTTTTTAATTTTAACTATCACAAAATTTTGTACAGGGTTTTTAATTTTTAACTTTAATTTATTTAATTCAAGAGAACAAAATATAAATATTTTTGTTAATTATTTTAATAACTGGTTTAATTACCTTTAATATGACACCAAATTCGTTCAATTTAATTTAATTATAATAAATTAATATAAACAATGTAAATAAATGGAAATTGAATTAAAAAAATATATAAAAAAAAGTTTCTTGTTAATGAGTTGCAACAGCTAAATAAAAGAAAAAAAGTTAAATATAAAAACTGTAAAAAAAACAAAATAAGAATTATTAAAAAAAAAAATTGAAATTAATTAAAAAACTAAACAAAATCAATTTTTCTTGTTAAATAGTTGCAAAAGTTATACAAAAAATAAAATTATTAATTTTTTCAAACTAAAAAAAATATAATAAAATCAAAACAATGAAAAAAAATTAAATTAAATAAAAAAAAGTTAAATAAAACAAAAATTTCTTATTAACTTGTAGCAAAAGTTAAAAAGCAACAAAAAAGAGTGATAAATAGCAAACTAAAAAAATTAAAATAAAATAAAAATTAAAAATTGAAATTAAATGAAGAAAAAGTTACCTCGCAAGAAAGTCCCGAATAACCCACCGGACACCGGCATTCCTCGACATATGCGGCCTGTCCCAGACCGGTGTTGCGCGTGGCCGCCGAGTCCATTTCGATGCCCTCGATGGTCGTATCCAAAGTGCCATCAACGTACTGCAGTTTTATGAGAATGTTTTCGACGGAAGCGAGCGCCATCATGATTTCCTCGCGCGTCGCGACCTTTTCCTCCTCGCCCGTCAGCACCCATTCGCCCACGAAGAAGCGCACATTCAAATCGAATTGCCCCTGTTCCCGATACAGCTCTCCAGTGTGCACCAGCGTATATCCATTTCCCTAAATCACATCCATTTGCATTTCAGTATTTTCACCACTTACTTCGCCATCACCAGCCCAGCCACACTAAAGCGACATAACAACAACGACAAAACAAAGCAAATACTCACGCGGAGGATAATATCCGGAGCTACGGTACGGCGGCCGGTTCCTCCGAAGCGCAAAGTATACTTCAAATACCCGCCGTAACTCTTCAGCTGGTTACCGTGATAGTTTTCCGGCATCGCAAAGTACGGCACCACATCCGGCTGCATCAATTCCCCATGCGGATAGTCCAATTGAGCGTGGACACCGTTGCGACCGGCCACAGGGGTCAAACGCGGCTCGACGCCGCGGTAAATCGGCTCGTCCCTAATATCAATCACCCCGTTTTCGTCCACCTTGACTCCCAGCACTTTATGCGAATCGAAAGGCGGCTGCAAGTGATAAGTAAACAAATCAGCAGAAGTGCACTGCTTGGTGGCGCCGAAACAGAAGCAGGGAATGCATTCGTAGAGAGTCCTCGCGTCGTCATTAAAGAATCCTTCGTTGCAAACTCCTCTCGAAGGACTGACCGTTAAAATGGTGTCGGGCACCGCGAACTTCACTCCTTTGATGTTGATGGCTTCGCACGAATAAGCGCCCTGGTCTTGTTCTTGAATATTGGGACATGTTAGAGTGCCGATTCCGTTGACGCTCGCCGTTTGGCATTTGTCGGGAATGTGGCCCCAGTTGAGACGCCAGTTGACTTCCGGCGTGGGGATGCCGACGGCCGTGCAATTGACGCGGAAAGTTTCGCCGATCTGCAAGCTGAGCATCGGCGGCGGCGGACGCATAATTTCGACGGGACGGCAGCCGATCTCGTCGCTGCCGTCGGCGCAGTCGTTGTTCTGGTCGCAGTGGAAGCTCCGGGGAATGCACTGATTGCCGGACCGGCAGGCGAACTGCACGGATAAGCAGGGGCTGGATGGATCTTGCGGGGCGCAATCCTGCTCGTCGCCGTTATCGCCGCAATCGTCCTCGGAATCGCAGACCCACGTTTTCAGGATGCAGCGTTTGTTCGGGCAGCGGAATTCGTTTGGTTCGCAGCCATGAGGATCTTTAAATTTTTTTTTAAGTTTTAAATTAATTTAAAAAAATATTGAGGACTGTTAATTGATACTTACTGCATCTGGTTTCGTCGCTTCCGTCGGAACAGTCTTCTCGGCCGTTGCAGACGAGGCTTTTGTCGATGCATTCTCCGTTGGCGCAGGTTGCTTGGTAAAGACCGCAGGCTTCAGGTTGAGGACGAGAAGTCGGAGCGATATCTAAGATTTTTTTTAATTTTTAGTTTTTAATTTAAGGTTTTTATAATAATGATAATAAAATTTGTAGTTGTTAGTTGTAAAAATGACTCTTTTCATTTTTTTTTTAAAGAAAACAAACTTTTTTAAAGATAAATACATTTAAATCCAATAATTAATATTTTAACATAATAAAATAATTTATAATTGTAAGAATAATCATGTAAAATTAATGGAAATGGTTTCTTCTTATAAAAAGTAGGTAAAAGTACAAGAAAAATAAGAAAAAGTAATACTTTAAGGCAGTTTTTTCTTTAATAATTTTTCTTTGAAAATATTGCAAAATTTTAAATTTAAAAAAACGCTTATTAAAAATCAACTATTTAGTAATAAATTTTTATAAAAATAATTTGAAATTTAAAATTTTTACTATGAGAAAAAAATTATTTAAAAAATTTATCGAGTTTCCGAAAACTGCCGCTACGGCCGCAAAAAGCGCTAGTGTTGACTATTTCTCCTATTACCTTTAAAAGTTAGCAATTCAATTCGTTTTTCTTTCTTTATTTGCTAAATTATTGCTTTAATAAATATAAACTTAATAAAAAAATAAATAAATTTCTTATTTCTTAAGCAATAAAGTATATTTTTAAGTAATTAAATAAAATTAATTTGTAAATATTGTAATAAATAAATAAAAAACAAAAATAAACAGATTTAATTACTTCTTGTGGTTTTTCGATTAAATTTTATCATAAAATTAATTCTTTCTTAAAAAAATAACTCATAATCAACACTTTCAAATAAAAATTGATAAAAAATTATAATTTTTCATCCAATAAAAAAAGAAAAACAATAAAAATAATAAAAATACAGTTAAAAAATGAATTTTCTTACCGTAGCAGTTCAACAAGTTGTTAATTGAAAGCATTAAAAAAGTAAATCAATTAATTTTAATTTCCCCAATAAAAAACGTTGATGAAGACATTACCTGTACCATGATACTCAGTGTCAATTGGAGGCAAAACCCCATACTTGACAAATGTAGATTTCGACGAAACTTTATTACATAGCCAACGACAAATTAGACAAATTAGTAAAAGCACATAAAAATTATCCATAAATAAATAACCATTAGAAAAGAGTTAGAAAACCACACATTGTAAAAAGTAACTTACATTGGTTGACTTCAAGATGGACCTGTGCTTGTGCTCCGGGTGTCTGCGCTGGAATTCCGATGGCTTGGCAAATGTACGTGCCGGTATGGTTGAGCTGAATGTTGGGCATTTCGAGACGCCCATTAACGTCACGACTTCCCGGAGGCAGCGGCAGATTATTGCCTCGCATCCAGCGAACGCGCGCTCTCGAGGGCCCTTCGTCGCGACACTGGAAGACCACTTCGCGACCTAAAGAGAACAACAGCATCGTAGAGAACACAATATTCGTGCGCTTCGATTTCCAGCAAAAACCATAAGCAAATAATATTGCAGCCTCTTGAAAAAATGATATCAAAAACCCATTTTTTGTTTTTAATAAATTAAACTTTTTAAAGTTTCAAAGTTTAAATAATTATTATTCAGCAAAAATATAGGAAAAATGTATTTAAAAAAAAATGCTAAATGAAAATTTGTTGTAAAAACATTATTTTTAAGTTATAAAAGCAAAATATAAATTATGAAAAAATAAAATTGTAAAAATGATGGAGAGAAAAATAAAAATCTAGTAGAACGAACACAAAAGCTCTGAACACCACAAGAACAGCAAAAACGAAAGAGACAAAACGCCGAGCTGAGTTGAGACACACAAGTGATAATGGTTTATGATGAATGGCCAAGAATCGTAATGACCCAATGGTAATTATTTTGCTGTCTCGAACGACGTGTACTCACCGATCTTATAATTGCCTGAACGCGCGCAAGACGCAAACATAGAGAGACAAATAAAGTGTACATTAGTAACAATATAATAGCGCTATATTACATACAAAGACAATTAAACAAACAAAGAGAAATTTGCTTTGAAATTTGTAAACAATATAAATTCATTTGCCATCGAATTATAAGTCGAATAAAATCGTTCGATCGTTTGCTAATTTTAGCAGTTTCCACTTTCGGTTGCGGCTAAGGAAACTTAAAGAAATCTGAGAAATTAAATTCAAAGAGAACGAAAATCATCTTTCTTTATGACCAGTTAAGCAGGAAGAAACTTGGAAACTTATTTTACGTATGTACACAAACATTAAATTACGGTAACACTTACTTTCTTTGATCTCCTGCTGGTTCGGATATGTCTTCAAATTCAAGCCATTAGTGTTGCCATCTAAACAAACAAAATTTTCTATTAATAAAAAGTGCGAAAACTTTTTTTCTCAGTTTATGAAAATTATTATTTCACGAGGAATGTTTTAAAAAAGCATTTAAAAACTTTATTATTTTAATGTTAGTTATTTTTTTTTATAGTAAAAATAGATTTTTTACTAATTAAAATTATTTTTTTCTTAATTTTCTAAGTAAAAATTGCTAAAAATTGCTTTTGAACTTTATTTTTGTCATTTTAACTAAAAATAGATAAAATTTTTTTTGGAAAACTGTTTTTTTATATTTTTGTTGTAAGTAAACATTGCAAAAAATTGTTTTAAAGTATTTTTTTAAAGAATAAATGACTAAAATTTGAAAAATTTAATATATTGGTTGAAAATAACTGTAGCAAAGTTGTAAAATTGCGCAATCAATAAATATATAATGTAAATTGAAGATCAAAGGAATTTCTTAATAGAAAGATGAAAGATTTACATTTCAATCAATTCGTTGGCCAAATAAAATAACAATTTCTTGCTTCATTTTAAATCTGTGAGTTACGCAACTGCTTCATTTTATGCTAAATTTCTTATTTAATTTTTCTTTTAATATTTAAAAATATTTTGGAAAATTTCCAATTTTTAAATTTGATAATTAAAAATAAACTATTTGTTAATAAATTTTTATAAAAATAAATAAAAATTTTAGATTTTTACTTTGCGAAAAAAATAATTTAAAAAATTTATCGAGTTTCCAATAACTGCCGCTACAGCCGCAAAAAGCGCTACTGTTGACTAATACCTTTAACAGTTAGCAATATGATCCTTTTTTCTTTCATTTTTTTTCTTTAAATTAGTGGTTTAAACTTAATTTTTATTTATAAAAATTATAAAATATTAAAACTGTATATTGTTTCAATAAAAAATAATTGTAAATATTATTATTTAGTATTAATTAAAAGTTAAAAATCAAAAGCAAAAATAAAAATAACTCAAAAAATCCCCATAAATTTAAAAA
Source organism: Holobus sp. GC000080 (assembly GCA_030556065.1). Classification (NCBI taxonomy): domain Eukaryota; kingdom Metazoa; phylum Arthropoda; class Insecta; order Coleoptera; family Staphylinidae; genus Holobus; species Holobus sp. GC000080. The sequence goes on along the minus strand of JASKGO010008624.1, from coordinate 11,722 downwards.
AATTAATTAATAAAAATTATTAAACGCAAAAATATTATAATACGTAAGCTGAACATAAAATATTATTAATTAATTAATTATTATATTAAAACAAAAAAAGTTTGTCAGTCGCTTCATTTTTAATATTTAATTAAAATTTTAATAATAATTAAAAAAAAAACCCAAAGAATGTAAAGCCAAGCGACCGACTTACGGAACGGACAATCAAGTTCGTCGCTAGAATCTAAGGGACAGTCCCTTTTTCCGTCACAGCGCAAGGAATCGGGGATGCAGGGTCCGTTTTCGCAACGGAACTCTCCGTGGTCGCAAGCCTGACTCTCCGCTATTTATTTCATACATTGCATAGTACATAATTATAATTTTTTTTTCAAAAAAAAAAAATAAAAAAAAATAAAAAGGAATAAAATAAAAAAAAATAAAATAAAAAAAAAGGACAAAATGAAAAAAGAATAAAGGGAAAAAAGTAAAATAAAGAAAAAGAAAAAAAAAACTTACAGCAATTATCTTCATCGGACAAATCGTGACAATCGGCAACGTTATCGCAGTGCTTGGAGGGCGGATAGCATTGGTCGCCGGATCGGCACCTCTGCTGTCCGTAGGGACACTCGACGGGACGCGGCGGCTGCGGCGTGGGGCAGTTGTACTCGTCCGACTGATCGGGACACTCGACGTGTCCGTTGCAGCGCAGATGGTGAGGGATGCAGGCGCCGTTGCGGCACTGGAACTCGTACTGACTGCAACCACCTGTTTGGACATCGCCGCCGACGCCACAAAACGCAAGATTACTAATGGAATTACAATAACAACCCACTGCTGCCACTCCAATGCCTCCACCGCTGCTACTGCTGCTGCTTTTGCTGCTCTCTCTAAAGCTTTATAAAGGATGTTTTCTATTTTTCTTTTATATCTTTTATATCTCTTTAATAATAACTACTAAATGTTTATTTATTTTTTATTTTCTTTTAATAAATTTCTTATAAAATTTTAATGATAAATAATTAAGAAGTAAATTTATATTTTGAAATTTAGTCGAAAAATAAATTAAAGAAAAATCACCCTGTATGGTTAAACAGCAGTAGCAGCAGTGGAATTACATGGAAAATAAACGCTATTAAAAACGGGAAAACAACGAATCGAGTGGTCGAGCAGCGTGAAATCGCACTAAAGCTGTTCGACCAACTCCCATAAAACCAAAAAAACAAAAACAGATGAATTCAGTTTCATTTTCTTGCACTAAAAAAAACCTACTGTCCTTTAAAAAAATAAAAAAAAATAAAAATACAAATACTACACCGCTAATAAAGATAATAATTAATTAATCAATTTCCTACGCTTCTAAAACACATTTTTTATGATAATAATTAATAATAATAGTAGAAGTACACATCCTAAGTATTAATTAATTAAACAATTAATTAATAAAATACCAAATAGAGATCATAAATCCACATGGTTCAAGTTCAACACTAAACAGTAGCCCCTAAACAACTAAAATCTAAAATCTAAAGACATGGAATAAATTTTTTGTGCACTAAATTGCATGCTTAACTGAACAAAACCAAAAGAAAAATTGAATTTTCCATTAAAAAACAAGTTTTTTTTTTAAGGATTTTCCAGCAAAACTAAACACAAGGTGCTTTAACTAAATAAACCGAATAAAATTATTCATTCTATGGAAAATAAGAAAGTAAACGAAAAGAACAAAAGAAAAGAAGTATTAAGTAAATTATTTTTCTCCAATAAAAAGAAGGAAAAAAAGTAAGAAAGAAGTAAGAAAGAAGTGGAAAGAAAAATTTAGTAAAGTGTTTTAATGTCTCTTACTCTAATAATATAGATTGATTACGACTATTAGAGGACTATAGTTGTTGTCAGAAGACTAAATACCAATCAAATATTACACACTTATCGATCTGCTTCTACATTTATGGTACCTTTACCAATATATACGATATACGATATATATATATAAAGAGAAAAATAAACACAAATTATCTGAATGTATAGTATTAGGTATTATTTAATATAATATAGCAGAGTACTATGTATCTAGGTATAAGTAGGTAGCACTCGAAAATGTATCCGTTTGTGGTTGTTCTGGACTTCCTGTAATTTTGTAATTTTCTGCGGTCGCTTGCGTTTCAGCGTTTTCAGCGTCATTTAAAGAGTTTCAGCGGTCCTTTAAAGTGTCTTGTTTGTGGAAGTCGAAAGTGGAGTTACCGCAGAGGGCGGCGTTTCGCACTCATAATTTTCCCGACCGCATTTTCTATTATGTATAAAGGGTGTTTTCTTTCCCTTAATAAAATTTCAAATATTAATTTTATATTGATTTTTCTTTAAAAAACAAAATTTTTTTTTAGATTTTTTTTTTAGATAATTGCATTTTATTAAATTTTTTAATAGTTGACGTTGATTTTTATAGTTTTAAATTGATTCTTTTAAATAAAATTCATTGCTTTTCAGAAATAGGTGGATTTTTATTTTTTTTAAGTTTTGAATTGAATTTTTTAAGAATTTTCATTGCTTTTCCGCAATTATTTTAGAAGTAATTGTTGATTTTTGCCATCGTTAATAAATATAGGATTGTTTTATTATTTATTTTTCATTGCATTTATTAAATTAAATGGAAAATTCAAGGAAAAGTACGAAAAATCGCTTTAAATTTTTTATGAAAATTGTCTTTTGATTTTTCATTGAAAATAATTCGAAATTTTAAATTTTTTAAAAAGTTTAATAAATTTAAACTATTTAAGAATAAATAATTATAAAAATAAAATTAAATTTAAAATTTTTACAATGAGAGAAAAATAATTGAAAATATAAATCGAGTTTCCGAAAATGGCCGCTACGGCCGCAAAAAGCGCTAGTGTTGACTATACACCTTTAAGAGTTAGCAATTTGATTCTTTTTTCTTTATTTTTAATGGTTAAATTATTGGTTTAAACTTAATTTTTTCTTAAAAATAAATCAAATCATTAAAATTTCATAATTTTTGAATAAAAAATAATAAAAAAATTACGTTTTTTTGGTTTTTAATTATAAGTTAAAAAATCTAAATTAATTAATAATTGTAAAATAGGTTTGTTAAACCATATGCTAAAAACATTAAATAGAAAAAAAGGTTGTCTATATTAATATTTGATTAGTTATGAATTGTTTTATTTTATATTTCTTTAATAGGATTTATTAAATTAAATTAATTGGAAAATTAAAGGAAAGAGTAATAAAAATAAACAGAAAAATATCTAGAAAAGAAATTCAAATGTCATCGACTAATTAGCAATTATTAATTATATAGAAAAGTTATTTTTAGAATTAGGCTAATAAAACTTTAGGTAATTAAGAAACTTTTTCTTTATTTTACTGATTTTACTGTAAAAAAAAAAGTAAAGTAAAAAAATGCAATTGAAAAAAGAAGAGAATCTTTAAATTCCTTCAATTCACTGCGGACAATTTTATTGATAAAATAACGAAAAATGCAGCGCAGAAAAATCAATGAACAGAGAGTGAACAACCCTTCATGTACAACATAAACAACGGATAATTTTCGAGGGATTGTAACAAAGTTCCAAAGACACCGACTAGATAACAACAAAAATAATTAAAAAACAAAAACCTATTGAAAATTTAAACAATGAAAAAAAAAATAGAGAAATTTTACGAATAGACAGAGAGAAGATAGATAGATAGAGAATATATGTAGAGAGAAAAGTGACGAAAAAAGCTAACCGATGTAGCAGTTTTGTTCGTCTGAAAAGTCTCTGCAGTCGTAGAAATTATCGCAACGAAGGGAGGAGGCCACGCAAGCCCCATCAGCACACTGAAACCAGTCGGAATCGGCACATGTCCCTGGCCAACATTGGCACCAGGACACACTGGCGTTACTCATCATCAATCGTCATCAATTAATTCAATTATTATTCAATTTAACAGAAGAATGCATTAAAATTCCGTAATTTTCATAATATTTTTTTAGGTGGAAATTGAAAATTCATTTATTTAAAATTTAAATTTAAAATTAACTATTAATTAATTAATTAAAAAAAAAAATAAATAAAAGAAAAGAGAAGAACTTACCACAGTCGCGTTCATCTGAAGAGTCAGCACAATGAGGGGTGCCGTCGCAGACCACCGATTTGGGCACGCAGGTACCGTCGTGACACTGGAAATCGTAAGGGCCGCAGCGGGGCGTTATGCTGGGGCAGTCGTGTTCGTCCTGGCCGTTTTCGCAGTCCCGCGTACCGTCGCACTTCCGGTTCAGGGGGATGCACTCGCCGCGGGGGCCGCATTGGTACTCGTCCTCTTCGCACTCTTGAGCTTTTGATTGATCAATAACAAAAAAATGACAAATTAAAAAATTATTTATTACTTTAAAATTTTAATAATATTTATTTTCTTTTAATGAAATTTTTTTTTTCTTGTTTTTTTTTTTTTCGTTTTATAACATTTTTTATTTAATTTTAATTTATTATTATAGAAGAAAATAATAATTAAATTAAATGAATTAAAATTAAGAAACTTAATATTAAACAAATAATAATTAGAAATTAATGATAATTAATTTTAAAATATAAATTTTCTTTAAAAGAAATTATTATTTTTTTGTTTCTTTTTTGTTTTTATTTCTTTTTATCAGATTTTTTATTTAATTTTTATTATTTTAGAAGAAAATAATTATCAAATTAAATGAATTAAAAGTAAGAAACTTTATATTAAACCAATATTAATTGGAACATAATGATAATTCATTTAAAAAAATAAAAATTTTATTTTCAAGAAATTAATAATTTTTGTTCCTTTTTGTTTTTATTTCTTTTGGTAAGATTTTTTATTTAATTTTGATTATTTTTGAAGAAAATATTTTGTAAATTAAATGAATTAAAATTAAGAAACAAATATTAATTGTAATTTAATGATAATTAAAATATATTTTATTAAAATTTTGCAAGATCTCCAAAAAGAAATTATAAAGTTGAAAAATTTTATATATAAATTGATAAATTTCAATTAATTAGAAAATTATATTCAATAAATTAATAAAGCAAAAAAGTTATTAATCAATTAAAAATTTAATTTTATTTTTTATTTTCCTTTTTAAGAAGAAAAAGAAGTATTTAATTAAACTTTTACAAAATAAGTAATATTTTAAATTAATTGAAAGTTAAATTAATTTAACACAGACGAAAATTGTTTTGATTATTATGGTAAAACATTTTACGACAATTTAAAAAGCAAAAGAAATTTGCAATTTCAAAAAAGTTATTACCAAATTTCAATTAATTAATAATAATCCAATCCAATAAAAATAACAAACCAATTTTTAAATTCTCAATTTTTAAATTTTAAATTTTTAAATTAACCACACAAAGCCGAAAGCAGCTAAAAAAACTTGCGAAAGCTCAAATCGTTCACAAAATTCCAGTTTTTTCCTTCAACTGCAACTACTTACAGCAACCATGTTCATCAGAACCGTCGTCACAGTCATTGTGACCATCGCAACGGAATGATTCCATAATGCATTGGCCATCCGAACAGGCAAACTCCGTGGGGGCGCAATTGCTAGCTTCTAAATTAAAGGTGCAAAAATTAAACACAAAATTTGTTTCCAATTAAAACAATATAAAAAATCATTGAAAATAAAATAAATAAAAAACTATTAAAAAGCAAAGTGAAAAACCCCAAAAAATTTTTGGTAAAAAAGTGTAGTTAATTAGGTGTTAGTACAAACTACCACTAAAAGAGATTACTAATTACACATTACAAATTTCAATAGAAAGTAAAGCAACTACGTACGACAGTCGTTCTCATCGGAATGGTCCTGACAATCCGGATACTTATCGCAACGCCACTTGGCATTGATACACTGACCGTTTCCGCAGCGGAACTCGTTCGGTTCGCATTCAGGATTAGCTGAATTTTCCCAAAAATGTTTTATCCGAAACCATCCGAAATTCCAAATGGTAATAAAACAATACAAGAACAAGAGCACAATTAACAACAACTACTATGCATTCTACAAAAAATTATTAATTGCTAATGATTTGTTTGTTTTCTTATTTTTTTTTTTTGATTAAGAAGATAACTGCTAAAAATAAACAATTAAAAAATATGTTATTATTGTATAGAATAAAAAGTAGAAGCAAAAGCAACCCTTAAAAAGCAAGCAAAATGAAGGAAAAAATAAAAAAGTTGAAATACCGCAGTCGCGTTCATCGGAAGCATCGCTGCAATCATTGCGGCCGTCGCATCTGAGCTCTTGCGCGATGCAAGAACCGGAAGCGGTGCACTTGAAGTGCAGGGGAGCGCAATGAGAGCAATCGACTTCGTCGGAGCCGTCGTAACAGTCGAAGATGCCGTCGCAGACGGTGGCATTCAAGCAAGTGCCGTCGCTACATCTGAACTGGCCTCTTTGTTTGCAAAGATCTGTGACACGATGAGCATTGGCCGGCCGCGCAAGATGATAAGCAATGGCACGAAAAGAAGAACATGAAGAAGAAAGCATAAGATACATTTAAATAAAAGCGCTACACATGAAACTACTGCTACTATTACTGCTACTGCTAAATGATTCAAATTACTTAGGAAAAAAAACTAAATAAAATTAAATAAAATTAATTAAAAATTTTAAAAAGTAAACAAATAATTAATATGTTAAATTAGGAAAATAAAAATAACAATTAGTACCGTCGAAATGGCAATGAGATTCATCGGAGTTGTCAAGACAATCGGGGTATTTGTCGCATCTGTACCCTTGGTCAATGCACTGACCGCTGTCGCATCGGAACTCATCCGGCTTGCATCTTTGGTCATCTTTGACGGAAACAAAGCGGAAGCAAAACGGAAAATCAATGTCGTGAATTATGCAATTGAAAAAAAAATAATAAAAAAAAAATATGGCTGAAAGTGCTAATGCAAACGAAATGAATTAAATGATGATGGCGCTGTATTTCTTTTTCTGTTTCTTCGGATTTCATCCGGAGTTTTAATCATTTTGTTACATCTTTTTTTGCAAGTTGTAATTTTTTTACTTTTTTATATAAAAATATAAATTTTGCATTTTTTTCTGCATAAAAACAGTTATAGGATATATTAAAAAAAAAATAAATTAAAAAACAAAAGTAAAAAATAGGAAAATAAGCATTAAAAAAATATTACCGGATCTTTTACAGTTTTCTTCGTCATTGCCACTGGGGCAGTCCGTATAGCCGTTGCAACGCTTGTATCCCTCGATACAAAATCCGGCTAGGCATTCGAATTCGCCATCCTGACATCCACCTGCTTTATTTCCGAAATAATTTACTGCCGTTAATTTTCACAAAATTCTAAATTTTCAAATTTCCCAATCAAAAAAAAAAAACCAGAAACAAGAAACCAAACAATAGAAAACCCGGATGCAAAAACAAACTGTACAATCCCAAAAAAAAAAAATGCAATAGATGTTAATTTCTTGTATTTATAATTATTTATAATTTAAGAAAAAAACCGCATTGGATTATTATTCATTTTTCAGAATAGAAGCTATTTAAATAAAAAATAAATAAAAGTAAAAATCTAAAAACCAATCCATATAACAGTCCACAATTAAATACTATTTACATGTTTTTTCAACTTTTTTTTTATATTTTTTTTTTGTTAAGGTAGATTGTAATGTAGCTCAAAATACGATATATTGGAAGGTCTGTTGTTAAAAGTTAGTTTGAGTCCAATTGCAGCACGTGAAGAATTCCGTCGACAATTTATGCATTGGAAATTACAGCGTCACGTTATTTAGAGATGAATTATTTTCAACTGTCATGCAAACAAAACGCTAAGGAATTTACATTTTCTATACTATATCATATACAGTTTTTCTTTTTTTTTTACCTTTTTTAATTTTCTTTTGTGTTTGTTTGTTTTGATTTTATTTTATTTTTTAGGATTTTTTTTTTGCTTTTTTGTATTTTGTTTTACTTTATATACAAATTGTTATAAAATTTTTTCGTTAAATACTTTAAAAAAGAACTACTTAAGTAATTTTTGCAAAATTTTCTTTAAAGATTTTTTTAAATAAATTCCAATAGATTTCAATTACTTGTAAAGTTTAAAACTATTTAATGTAGGTGTAGTTTGAAATGTTGTTAAATGTGTTGAATGTGTATGTTCTATGTTTACAGTGATTTTGTTAAAGGTAAATGTTGCTGAAGAAACCCCACTAATGATTTAAACGAAATTTTAATATTTTCTCTATAGGAAATTTCACTTACATGAAAATGAAAAAAAAAAGCTACAGCAAAAAACTAATAATTTAAACTGATTTTTTAAATAGGAAAATGAAAGAAAGCTACAGCAAAAAACTAATAATTTAAACTAATTTTTTGAAATAACAAGAAATAAATGATGAAATTTCAATGGACGTTAAAAAAAAAACGAAAGAAAAAAACAATGAATGAAATAAACTTAAAAAAAGAAAATTGCACTGCAAATGATTACCTTTTTCATTGAGATTTTGTGGGTTCTTTGAGGCCTCGTTATGTGTTTTAGGTGAAAGTAAATCTAAGCAGTTTTGCTCGTCGGAACCGTCAGGACAGTTCGTGAAATTATCGCAAATCTGGTTTTTCGGAATGCACTTCATGCCGCTCATGCACTTAAAGTATTCGTTCGGACACTTATTATACATCCCTTGACCATCTGCACAATGCGCAATTCATGCAAGCAAATTATTTGGTAGGTACATTTTTTTTTTTTCAAATGCCGTGCAAGTGTATAGACGAAACGCCACCCAAAACCACCCAAAAGAAAAGACAAAATTAATAATTAACGCAATTGCCGTGTCCAGGAATTGAAAAATTCATTACTGGGTAATGGAAAATTCGAATATCGAATTTCCAAATATCAAATTAAATAAAATAATTAAGTTTGAGTAGTTTAGGAAAAGATCTGATGAGAATTGACCCCTTACCGCCGCAAGTTTCTTCGTCTTTGCCATCGATACAGTCCTTGTGGCCATCACAGACGCGCTTTAAGTCGATGCAGTCGCCGTTGCGACACCGGAATTCGCTAGCAGAGCACACAGCTACAGGATTTTGCAAAAATTCAAATCAGGGAATGGTTTTTTTCTTATTTTTCTTATGAAAAAAGTACAGAAGAAGTATGAGAAGTTGATAGAAGTTGATAGAAGTTGATAAAGGGAAACAAACCGCAATTATCTTCGTCCTCGCCGTGAATGCAGTCGCGAAAGCCGTTACATTGTTTGTCTAGTTTAAGACAAGTGCCGTTGCTGCAGCGGAACTGATCGCTTAAGCAACAGCCGAATTCATCTGAGTGGTCCGGGCAATCCGGAATTCGGTTGCAGAATCTGATCTGGTCTATGCAGGTCCCGTCGTTACACTTTCTTTCGTGACTCTGGCAATTTGCTAGTAATTTTTTTTTGATTTTAATTATCAATTCGAAAATTGTTTTTTTTTTTTGTTAAAAAAATCAATGTTTTTCACTATTATCAATTAAAAAATGGTTTAGAAAATTTTAAAATATGTTTTTCGATTAAAAAACCCTTTGGATTTTTTTCAAGTTTTTGAATGATAAAATCACTTGGAAAATTTGTAAAAAAATTAAATGAAAATAGGAATTTCTTGTAAAACAATAATAAAAATGATTTTTTTTTTTGGGAAAAATAAAAGTGGAGGAACCTACTGGAAGTTCGAGTGCGATTCGGACAATCAGTTTCGTCGCTTTTGTCGTGACAATCGTGCGTGCCATCGCACCGTCGTTCTTTCGGAATGCAGAAACCGTTCAGACAGCTAAACTCGTGCCTCTTGCATGCTAGAAAACAATACACAATGCAAATGCATCACCTAATTGATGTTTATGAAGGAAGGAAATACCATAGAAACACATTTATACAGAAACGAAGCTTTCAAAGATTACACATCCGGATTAGGAGAGTAAATTGGCCCGCTAATGAGAAATGAATCACACCTTTTGTTAGTCACTTTTCATGTATTTTTAAAATTTTTATTTTTCTTTGTTTTGTTTTTATTTATTTATTATTATTTTTTTAACAGAAAAAGAGAATCCTGAAAATTCTCTCTATGATGAGACGAGCTTAGGAACAAATAAGAAGCCTACTGCAAGTTAATTTTTCACAAATAGAAATGTGGACAAATATATTAAGGACACAGAAGAATTGCTTGTATTAAATTACAAAAAAAAAAAAAAATGGAACCAACGGAATTTGAATTTTGATGAAGGATTAGTACCGACAGGACAACAAAGACGAATATATTGATGATGTGCGAAAACTGCGAAAACTTACGACAATTGTTCTCGTCACTACGATCGGCACAGTCGATGAAAGAATCGCAACGTTTTTCAAGTGGAATGCAATTGCCGTTCCCGCAAGTAAATTCCCTATTATTGCACCGCCGCTCTATAAACATGCAAAAGAACATAGCACCACACACCTTTCTCCTGACAAATCAGTGGAAAAACAGAAAATCCGCAGAAGCTGCAGCACATGCTTACCTTTTACTCTTTTTACTCATTACCTTTTACCTTTTTCTTTTGAAATTTTAAGAGATTTCTCTGTGCAGAAAGCAAATTGTCTTAAAAGTAACAAATTACATGCACATGCTTAAAAAATGAAATATTTTCTTGCAATCGCTTATTATTTTTTTTTTAATTTTGCTTTAAAGAAAAAAAAAAGCGAAAAAACGATTGCGTAAAAAAAGGAAAAAGGGTGGTAACAAAAGTACTTACGTCCTCGTTGGCAATTTCGCTCGTCTTCGCCTTCGAAACAATCGGGAGTATTGTCGCAACGTTGAGCGGCATCGATGCAACGGCCGTCGTTACATCTGAACTGTCCGACATGGCAAGCGTGAGCTGAAAATATGGATAAAAATGTAGCAGGCAATCAGTTTCTATCTTGTTTAGTCCAGACATCTTATTATAATATTCATGCCAACAGCTCTGTAATACGGCGATGACGATACTCTTATCCCCTTATTCCCCTTACACTTCGTGTCACTCTAACTGGTATTGGTATACACGAAAGAAAAAAAAAAATATATATCTAAAATATCCGAATCAGAATAAAGGACACAAAGTGTCTCTCTGCGATATTTGATGTCGTAAAGTTTTATTTATTTCGAAATGACAATTATCTTTTGGGATAAGCTCAATTTACCTTTTTCAGAAAGCAGTAAATTTTTTTTCCTTGATAAAACTTAAAATTACGTAAAAAAACTAAAAATATTTATGGGAACATCTTTGGGGGAACATTGTTAAATTGGATATTTCTATGTTACTTGAAGTTTTTAATTTTTTATTTATTTTATTTTAATGAAATAATTAATAAATTAATTTTAAAAATTTAAAACGTTGTATAAAAAAAATATTAACTTTTTTCGAATATTTTTTATAAATAATTAAAGGTAATTTATTTAGCAATGATTAAGTGAAAAATTTTTCAAAATTGGTTCAGTAGTTTAATTTTTATTAACAAATTTGTAAAGGACTTTTTTGATTCGAAGCGTCCCATTTAAAATACATTGGGTACTGCGTTAGTCAAACGCGAAAAGTGAGTCAAGCGACTCACCCGCAAAATAGAAAAACTTTAATAACTTTTGAACTGATTAAGATATTTTAACAATTTTAGTGTCATTTTAAAGAGAATTCAAACATCTAACTAAATAATTTATTATTATTAAATTTTTAGTTTTATTAGTAATAAATAAATAATATTGAAAAG